>CAXIWS010000390.1:0-50402 GCA_964036195.1 Sphaerolaimus hirsutus
GCATGGTGCATAACGTGGTAGTGCCAGCAGGGATGCATGTGCACATTGTAGTCGAGACTGAGAAGGGTTGTATTCCACCAGCCCACAATGAGAATAGGCAACAAATGGCATATGCCCTCAACCCCATCACCCATAATGAGCCTGGCCAGCAGCATGACTGGCCAGAAGGGCTGCAACCATAGCGGATTTTGGGGTTAGCATTTTGAGGGGGGGGGGGTCAGCTGGTCAGCACGCGTTAATAACTCGGGAACCGCTTGGCGAAAAATGTTGAAATTTGGATATGTTATGGTTTCAGGTCGGGGCTAATATCAAGTCCGACGATTTTGTTCTACAACCCCCCAGACCGGAGATAGGGGGGATCTATAAAAACACTGTAATTTGCGTTTTTTTGGGTGTCGCCAAGAACATGCAAACTTTGAACATCAATAGCTCGGTCATTTGTGAACCGATTTTAGTCATTAAAATGTTAAAATGATCACAAATGTTCGGAGAGTTCATTTCTGAGGTCAAATCGGAGATACACATTTGTTTATATATCGATTTAGCCAGATTTTGAAATGCAAAATTTCCGCAAAAGTTTGCTTTTTGAACATGCTATCCTATTCTCCTGATCGAGAGAAACTCAATGAAACACAAATGAGATCGATATCTCGTTCCGATCAAAAGTTATGGCGCTTTAAACTTTTCCCTCCCATCCACATAAATAAGCACATGCATGCAACTTCAAAACTCCATATCTCGGCCATTTCTCAGCCGATTTTCACTGATGAACACTTAAAATGATCAGAATAACATGGAGATTTCATTTTTAGGACCAGATTATCCCTATATTGCAACAGATTTCCCATACAAGAAATTAATGCGAACTTTTGAATTAAATTGTCATAATGTAAATGCATACAAATAAACTGTGGATAAAAATGATATCTACATGTCATTCTGATCATTTTAAGTGTTCATCAGTGAAAATCGGCTGAGAAATGGCCGAGATATGGAGTTTTGAATTTGCATGCATGTGCTTATTTATGTGGATGGGAGGGAAAAGTTTGAAGCGCCATAACTTTTGATCGGAAAGAGATATCGATCTCATTTTTGTTTCATTGGGTTTCTCCTCGATCAGGAGAATAGGATAGCATGTTCAAAAAGCAAACTTTTGCGGAAATTTTGCATTTCGAAATCGGGCTAAATCGATATATAAACAAATGTGTATCTCCGATTTGACCTCAGAAATGAACTCTCCGAACAGTTGTGATCATTTTAACATTTTAATGACTAAAATCGGTTCACAAATGACCGAGCTATTGATGTTCAAAGTTTGCATGTATTTGGCGACACCCAAAAAAACGCAAATTACAGTGTTTTTATAGACCCCCCCTATCTCCGGTCTGGGGGGTCGTAGAAAAAAATCGTCGGACTTGTAACTAGCCCCGACCTGAAACCATAACATATCCAAATTTCAACATTTTTCGCCAAGCGGTTCCCGAGTTATTAACGCGTGCGGACCGGCTGACCCCCCCCCCCCCCAAAATGCTAACCCCAAAATCCGCTATGCCCGCGGCACGTCTTGTATCCTGTCGGTCAACTGGCCAGTTAAGTCACAAATTTTAGGAACGTTTCAACTTGTACAATAACCCAAAATCCTCAATTATCCCCTGTCTAGTGACAAACTCAGTTTAAGACAACCTGTAAACATTTACATGGAATATTAGTCTTTGACGTTGTCTTTGACAGAACACTTCAAACAGTGCATCGCGATCGGCTCCAGCACACAATTCATTCACTTGACATTTTACATTGTAAAATACTCATTATTCAGTTGTTGTTGTGCACAGTGCAGTGCGCCGCAATGAAAATACAACATCCATTATTCGGTCGCGTGACGCCGGCCAATTTCCATCTCAATTGGCCAATTCAAAACTTCACGATCGCGTTTCACACCCCCGCGAAAAAAGTAGCCTTGCGTAACACGATCGACGATAAAATAGTCGACCCGACGCGGGGGAGCTAGCGTCACTTCACATCCTGGACAGTTTACATTCTCTGTATTTGGACACTTTACATTCCACAGTACATCATGTCAAACAATGTATCATCCCGTGCTTTTCGCACACTTAACATTCAAGGGTCATGCAACAGACGTGAAAAATTTATGAAAAGTGCATGGCTCCACAAAATCAGCATGGGTATTGGCACAAAGGCACAAATCCACCAGAATTCGATTAGTGCGGCAAGTGAGAAATGAATTGAAACCGAAATGATAATCTTTAAGTACACACAACAGACAGCACAATTTTGTACAGAATGTACCACAGGATGTAAACTGTCGCTTTGTGGAAGAATGTAAACTGTCCAGGATGTAAAGTGGCCTGGCCTCACGCGGGGAGGGAAAGTTGTAGCGGGGCGCGGGACAATTTTTTCGGGTTAGACAAACATTATTGGCGAAATGCGCGCGCTCGTGCAGTCGGCCCCCAGTCCCAGTTTCGGAACATTTGCACACGGGTGGCCCTCCCTGGGGCCCATTCCACTTTCCGATTTCAAGTGATAATTTAAGTGCCAAAAATTGAGAAGGAGTGGTTAATGTCAAGAAGTCAAGTGTACTGTGAGGCAACATGTCATTCAACTGGCCTCTGCTTGACATTTGACACGTCAAGCAAATGCACTCGATTCTATAACTTTTCTTCATTGACACTTGACACTTGTCACTTGACAAAGTGAAATTGCACCCAGAGCGCACTTTCGGCGCCGCCCCCGCAGCCACACCGGGTCGTTTGTGCCGCGCGGCAATGGCACCGATGCACATCGAGTGCCTTCGAGTGGTTCGCCCACGTCGCGTGGCACTGCAGCGCGCCAAAAACATTACACAGCCAATTGCATAGCACTGCCTGCGAGCAGAGTCGCAGCTCGGGGGATTTTACGAGCGGATTTTTTTTCAAACGCGCAAATATTCAAGGCTTTTCTAGGCAGACGGCCTCTTAGATTTGCACTTGCAAAATCATTGAAAAATCTAATAGTGCGTGGTGAACAGTTTCTAAATACCTAGGTATTTACATAAATATACCCAACCCGCAAAGGCACAGGTATTTTGGCAGCGATGTCTATGCTGCTTAGAAAACGCATTATCATCGTGTGAAAAGCGTTGCGCTGCGCATAGATTATTTTGTACTTGTATACATCTAGGTAACGTGTGCAGTGTCCACTGCTATCACGCACAACACCCCTCCTCAACCCCAAACAAATGCGCACCGTAAGGCGCACTCAAGCCACCTTACTACGCTTTTCACATAACTGAACCCTACCCCACACCCAAACTCACGGGCGCTCACCGCCAGCACGAACACCTCGCACAGTCTGAGCGGCGCTGTGCCCACGGCCCTGACCAACACGTGGCTGCCGCGCGTCGCCGCCGCGCTGCCGTCCGTGTCGCACACGAACGTGTGTAGCAGGTTCGCTTCTGCGATTGGGGGGGGGGTTGGGGAGGGGTTGGGGAGTAGGGTCACGTAAATATACTAGTTGACAAAGTAGATAAATGTCAACTAAATTTTACAACAGAAACAAATTTGAAATCATTACACTTAACAGAAACAATGAAAATTTAGTGTTACGATAAAAAATTACCTAACTAGGCTCTGTCACATAGGAAAGTTGAAATTACATAATTAAACAAAATTTAGTTGACACGAATTTTGGTGTCAACTAGCCGTAGTGGCGCTGGGGTGAGATTTCATTGCAAGACCTATTCATTGCACTTCCCGTATTTCTTCGAAATTATTGAACACTCCCTCGACATACCCCTGGGACTGGGTGAGATGATGAAAAATAAACCCCTGAGGGTACTTCGAGGAAATATGGTATTTGAATTTATGGGCCACTTGAAACAGTGTGGTTGTGAAAGGTAGCCAATGATCGATAAACATGATAATCGGGCTGCCCAAAAAGAGGTAACTGGCTATACTCAAATGGAATGTCAAATGAGCAAATGGAAAATCGTTGTAAATTGGTTCAACTTTTCTACCTACTACCATATTTACCAATTTCAGAAATACAATCGCAATAACCCACCAAGGGGTCCCTTGAATCTGGCGCACAAGGTGCCCTCCACTGGTGCGCTATCCAAACTTGATGGTGGGTATCCAAAAGTTGCGTAAATCTCCAAGTCCAGTTCAGTACTGCCCTCGCTTGCTGGGAATTTGGGGTGGGGATTAATAATGGAGAATATCTACCTATACGGGGCACTCCCAGACCCTGTAAAATTTAAAAGGTTATGAAAAGTAGCAAAAGTCATGTCAAATCTCCTGTAAAATGGCAAACGAATTTGCCATTTTACAGAGAATTTACATGAATTTCGACACTTTTTGATGACATTTTCAATTTTACAAGGTCTGTGGTGGCCAACGATGGGTAAGTTCTCCAAAAAAAAACACTTTCTGTGTTTTGAGTTTTTCAAAAATGAATACCTGTGTTTTGAGTTTTTTTCTCAGAAAAAACTTGAGTAACTCTGTTTTTATTTCTGTGTTTTTTGTAAAAACTCGAGTTTTTTTTTTGAGTTTACTAAAAAACTCGAGTTTTTTCCCCAAAAAACTTGAGTTTTTCCAAAAAAATTATGATTTACGGCATTTCGATGTTGAAACAGTGGTTTTCTTATAAAAAATTGGTTTTGCTATGTTTTAGCACCACATAACATCTGTGTATTCATTCAAGTGTCGAAAAAGTCCATAAAAATGTCCACAATGAGTACATCCACATCACAACACCAGCATCAACAAAATGCCCAGAAATGACAATTTACGCAGTACTCCAAAATTCTTCAATGGATGTGCAATGTATGGAAGGCTACAGAATTGATTTTAACTGCAACTACTGTATTACCTTGAAATGGAGGTTTATTATTTCACCAGCAAATTTTGACAGGGGGGCTTATTTGAGGGGGGGGGTTATTATTTTGTCAGAAAATTTCATAAGAATCATGGTAAATAGTAGGCATTCACATACCCAAAACAGGTTATAAATGTACAAACAGGATATACCGTATTACCTCCAATATAAGGCATCCCTATAATATAAGGTACCCTCTAATATAAGGTATAACTTTCGGCTATTTTGAACGCGACAAAATAAATATAAGGTGCCCTCTAATATAAGGCATACCTCTAATATGAGGCACAGCTGGCTGCGTGCCAAAACGTGCAAAATCATAAAAACGGTCGCCAAACATGGCGGAAAATGATGAAAATGGTGCCAAAGGGCACTGCGATAACTCGTCGTCAACTTCTGCCATTTTGTAGTGATACTGTACCACCTATTTCGTACATTACAATTTGAAAAAATGAATTGTATCGTTGTTCACTGTTGGTAAAATTTCTTTATAATCTGGTGAAAATAATTGAAGGTACCCTCTTATATAAGGTACCCTCTAATAAAAGGCATAACTTTTGGCTCGAAAAATCTGACAAAAACAATACAAGGTATACCTTATATTAGAGGTAATATGGTATTTGAAATAAATGTGTAGATAGCTACACAATCTAGTACAGTCTATGTGTAGCTGAGATGCAGATTAGCAGTATTAAATATACCATATATATTGGATAATACATGTACATCATCCCAGAGAGGGGTATTTGGAGGGGGCTTATTATTTTGCCATTCCGTTTTGAGGGGGGTAAATTCGAGGTAATATGGTATACTGAAACATGTTGAAACTAAATTGTCAATTCCACCAGGATATGTGCAATTGTGCATGCCATCTTAATTTCTTCTTTGTTCCATAATAAAATATGAATACATTTATGTACATATTATTCACATATACTATACATGCATATCTTAACTTGTTGAATTAGTTTAGCTGAATTCATGTGAATTCAACCACTTCGCTGAAAAAACTCAAAAAACTCAAAAAACTTTTCTGTGTTTCCGTGTTTCTGTGTTTCTGTGTTCTCAAAAAAAAAACTCATTTGAGTTTTGAGTTTTTCAAAATTTGTGAGTTTCCGTGTTTCTGTGTAAAACAAAAACACAGAAACTCAATGAGTTTCTGTGTTCAATTTCTGTGTTCTTTCCATCGTTGGTGGTGGCACGTAATGTAACAAATATGAGACGGCCCCTTAAATACAACTGATGAGATTCCTTTTGCACTATTTATGATAGTCAAAATTACTACCGCGACACCGGCGCCACTTCCGCGTACGCCGTGAAATCGCCGCTATGATGAAGTGCTGTTAATATCGGGCTTATGGTCGGATTGAAAATGCGCGCTTCAAAAGTCGCGCCGTGTGTCAATAAAACTATTTCGCGAATCTGACAAATCCGATTTGCACGCGACACGAGGACGAAACGGCTCGGCGGCACCGAATGTTTGTGCAGGGATTACGTCACTTTCATTTGACCACAAACTTAAGTAAACAAGATTACTTGCGACAGAAATTTCGGTTCCGACATGTCCTCTGTGCCGTGAATATGAACAGAGGCAATCCAAAACCATGTAAAATGCCAGGTACAATGTAAAATGCCATGTAAAATGCCAGGTACAATGTAAAATGCCATGTAAAATTATCTGATAAATATTTTCTCATGTGTTTGACAATATAAACGTTGCATGGCACTTTACAGGGTCCGGGTGCCACTTCCAGACACTGTAAAATTTCAATTGTAAAATTTGACAATTGGAATATGTATTACACACCCCTCACCGGGTACCAGTCCCAAACACATTGTAAAATGTCATGTAAACTGTCAAAATTCATGTAAATCATCAAAAGCCACCAAAACAACAAGCCATCAACCCCCCCCCCCATCCAACCAATCAGCAACTCCACCGCAAAGATATCAAACTGCTGCAGCAAATCCACAGTCCACCAGCTAGCCCCCCTTTGTAGGGTTGCCGCGCAGGCGCCCTCCAATTGCCCATCAACTGCGAGCCAGGCGCCAAGGGCGGCCCCGTCTGAACTAGATGCTAGGGTTGATGATTGGCTGGCCGGCTTGTAGAGGGCCACGTTGACGGCTGGGGGGGGGATAATTGAGGGGGGGTTGGGGGGGTGTAGTTGATTGAAGTTAAATACTAGAAGGTGCAATCAGTTACTGTTTACACTGCGGAATATTATGGATTTGTACAGGTTTTTATCGTATTTCCTCAAGGTTATCATATCTGGACGCCGGAATTTATTACCGGTTTTGGGTACTTAAAAGCATATTCTTCAATATGATTATCACGAAAATTTCTGACGAATAAATAACCCCCCATAATACTCTCACTCATTGAACCCCCTTCAAAATTTGCACTATAAAAAATAACCCCAGAGGAGTATTTCGAGGAAATACGGTACGTTGAAGCGGGCATGTGGAATGTGGAATATCGACTGAGACATGAAGTGACAGTAACCATGATCATGGTGAACTGTGATGCTGGAGTACGAAAGTTTCTTTGGCGTGAATCACTTTGGCGTGTTTTGATGAGTGATCCTGGCTAGCAAAGCTATATTTGCGAATGCAAATGTAAATAATACGTGTTTTAACTGAATGCATAATATAGGAAATCGTAGTCATTACATAAAAAACAGTGAGCGAAGCCAAGTTGACACAACCCACGAACACTTCACTTAGACCTCCCACCCCCCAAACCCCCCATCCACTCAAACCACACTCTCTCCCTCAAACAACCCCCCCTCACCACAAACTGGCGGCTGATCAGTCCACCTGCCGTCTTCCACGCACAATCTCTCCTCCACACCCAAATGTATAAATCCCGTATCGCATGCATATCTCGCCCTTGAGCCCGGCTCAAATGGAGGGGTAGATGCGGTGTGGCCTGTTCCGGAAGTCATGGACACGCGACCGTTTTCGGGGATGGACGGCTGCCCGCAGGGGGTGCCTTTTGTGCTGGGGGGTTTGGGGGGGGGGGGGGGGTCTTTGGTGTGCTTTCATTTTGGAACTGCGTTTTGGTGCTACGCACACTACTCAGTTGACAGCCAAATTTTTGAGTTGATATATCTGTTCATTCGATATTGAGTTCATTGAGTCCATTCAACATTTGACGGTTGATAGAGAAACCAATTTTTTCAAGGAATTTCAAATATCTTCACCATTAAAATTTGAAATAACACAATGGATAGACCGATTTCCAAAAATGGATCGAAAGTTTAGCTATTTATTACTTAACTGCCAACTGTCGACGTTTTGTTACTGTTTTGATACTCGATCTAGAAAAAAGTAGTGAATGACAAGCGCAATGAGCCCATACACACTTATTGACATCGCAAAAAAATGTCAACTGAATGTCAACTAAATAACACAAAAAATTGGTTAAAGCATAACACTTCACAGGAACAATGGAAATTAAGTGTCACTAGGCACTTCATGCTCTATCACATACGAAAGTTGAAATCACATAATTTATCAAAATTTAGTTGCCACGAATTTTGATGTCAACTAGGTGTGTGTGGGCCCCAAAGAAACTCACAATCCGGCCAGCAGTGAAACCAAAAAAACAGCTCCAGCCAAAATCGTCCAAACCATGATCAGCTGGCACTTTAAAACTTTGTCAAGTTTCTTTTTTCGAATCCCATTAAGTGACACTATTGCGCGTGGGGCGCCACTGCCAAAAACGCGTCCCAGCGATCACATTGCAATTTAGCCAGTTCACAAAGTGATTCATTCTTCAGTATACAGAAAACTTCATTGTATTTTGAGTAAATGGTAGGTGGGCTGTGTCTCCTTTACATAGTTCATTCCAGTGTCTCTTGAATAAAAAAATATTGCAAAATTTAGATCGGGAAACAATAGAAAAAATAGATTCTGGTAAATGCCGATATGAGATGGTGCACACAGTAGTATTTTACATGTATTTGTTTATGTGTAGGTAAAATAGATACATGGAAATATTATGATTTAGGGGGTTGAGTGGAATTTAGTAAATATGTAGTGGAACTGTGCAGGTGGGAAGGAATTTTCGGTTTTGTGCAACTCACACCATGTTGCCGCATACCTGTATCTATGTTCGATTGACCCGACAAATGTAAATATGAAGGTTGAGACAATGCACAATATGCAATATCGACCATTTTATACTAAATATCGATATCGAAAATTTTGAACCAATATCAATTATGGGCATCAAATTGTCAAGACACCGTATCGACGACAAACAATGATGATATCGAGTTATCGGTTAACAAAATACCGATTATCAATATGGAAAAGAGATGCTCTTCCCGACGCAACCTACCCGACGCGTTTTTGTCGGGCAACCCGATTCATTTGTATACTATGACAAAAATACGCTGAATATTTACATGTGCTGCAACTCAGGGGTCAAACAACGAACGCACTCTGTCAATTGATCAGTGAAACGATGCATGATGCAAACAACTTACTGTCTAAAAAAACTTATCTGGCTAATTGAATTTCGTCCCTGGCGACTCAATTTTATGCGTACAGAAGTGTACAAACCAAATAAAACCGCTTTTAAATTTAAAAATAAATGCGTGAAAATGCAACAATGGCAATTTGGTCAGAAAATGGCACTGCACGGATTTGGACAGGTAAATAAGAATAGAAAAAAAGGGCGAGTCAATGAAATGGCATTCCATTGGCTGCCAATGGGCCAAAATGATAAACTTCCATAAAATACACCCGTTTACACGCACATAAAATACGCGGCCGCGCGGCAAAACAAACCAAAACCACAATAGCGAAATCACGCACAAACTGCAATCATTGGGCACTTATCATGCCGATTTGCACATTTGCAAGGCCACTGCAACAGAATATACAGAGCTGCGAAATGGAATTTCGACCGCATTCAAGTGTCATTTAGTCACTTTACCTGTGCGAAATGACGCGATGAAAATAAATTCGTCACAATCCAGTTTTCGGACTGGGTTAATTTTGTGCGGGCTTTTTGCGCTGCGACTGCGAAATTAAGCGCGTGCGCGAACTCAAAGTGTGAACTAAATTTCAAAATTAATTGATGGGTTGATTAATTAAATAGGTAAATGTTTAGCGCGCAGACGCCTCTGTCGACAAATGACACTTTTTCTTGTTTATCAGCGCTGCGAAGACTCGTTGACTACCAGTAAACTCGGATTTTGGTACACTTGTATATCGGCTTCAGATAGTAAAACGAGAAAAATCTGTAAAAATACAAAATAGGTACCTAGGTGAAAAAGGTAATGTCGGTGAAAAATAGGCGTATCAGCACATGTGACATAGGTAGGTATATAGCTCAAAATAGGCGAAAATAGACAATAAGTTACATCAACCAGTGATTTTGAAGCTGAAAATGGGCAAAAAGATATAATTTTTCACAAATCGCTCCAATAGTTAGAAAGCAAGCCCAAAGGAAGGGGGGGGGGGTCAGGCCGGGATATTAGAAAAAATTTTTTGCCTCGTCTTGGTAGATAAATAGCTGCGCGGCGCCTAGTATAAATATAAATGGAGCGTTTTGGATGGGGGGTAAACACCCCAACCCTCCCCTATAGACCCCTTCCAGAACCCCTTTATATCCAGTCCATGTGCGTTGAAACATTGAAAAGCACAAAATTGGATGCGCCGTTCACTTACCTAGAAGGTGAGTTGAAAATAAATAACAAAAGTATTCGAAAAACTATTGTATTCATTGTAACGATATTTAGTCCCGGCGCTTGAAAATAAATAAAATAGTAGGGGCTCTGTCAAATTCGAATGCAGTACTTTATGCAACCAAACTGAAATAAAATCGCGCAGAACAGAAACACAATAATGATTCTTTTGTTGGGAACGGAAAAATGGAAAAAAGTAACCACTGTCAGAAGTGGATTGGAACCACTCAAAAATCCAATTATAAATCGAAAAATGGACATGAAAGACCTTCATGGACATTCATTACGACAGAGAAAAATAGGTATCTATCTGATTGATTATTTCTATAGATATTTTATCAATTTTTATTTAAAGAAAAGTTGAAATTCGTTGAAAAGTTTGTGGACAAACAATACAGAAAATACCAGAAGGCTAGAGTATTAAAAAAAACTATGCGGAGCTCATTGTGATGACAAGCGTACGTACCTACCGTATTTCCTCGAAATACCCCCGGGGGTTTATTGTTTCAGAGTATGAATTTTGCGGGGGTATTTCGAGGGGGGGGGGGGGGTAATTCGAGGGGGGTTTATTATTTTGCCAGAAATTTTTTGAACTCCCAGTACTAATTTGTTGCTTGTAACGTACGTACGCAGACGTAGAAAAATGCAACAAAAACCACCATCTCCACCTATACAATTTCGAGAGAACTGCACGCTAAGGATGCTTCAATGCAAAAGATAGGAGGCACAATCACAGGCCTCATTGTGCCCGATTCGTGTGTGTTTTTGCACACAATGCAGTCACTATTTATTAGTACAAATGCCCTTTACAAACACGATCCACAATCTTGACAAACAGGGTTAGTAGATGGCAAAGTTGCTTCCCAAGAATGCAATTGCACATGTATAGGGGGTTGACTTGAGTTTTTAGGGGCTGAGTTTACAATTCAGGGTTGAGTTGATGGGTGTTGATAAATTAGGGTTGAGTTGACAGAAGTTTAAAGATAAGGGGCTGTTGACACAAGTTTAAAAATTAGAGGCTGAGTTTATGGGAGTTGAGTTGATGGGTGTTTGCCAAATTAGGGGCTGAGTTTATGGGAGTTAACAATAACATTACCATAATCCTTAAGTGAGGCCCCCGGGGCTAAAAAATATAAATTGTGATATAATGCATTTGTGGGTTACTGATTACAATGATTTGAAATATGCACTCCATTCTGACAGTACATTACGATAACCCTGAAATTGAACCCAAAATGGGGCCAAAATTTTCAAATTGTGAAATGATGCATTGTGGGTTTCTAATTGCACTGATTTGATATATAATGCACTCCATTTTGACACTACATTACCATAACCCTGAAAATGAACCACTGGGGCCAAAAACTTTCAATTTGTGAAATGATGCATTTTTGGGTTTCTGGTTGCACTGATTTCAAATTTAGGTTTCTGATTGCACTGATTTGATATATGCACTCCATTGACACTACATTACCATAACCCGAAAAATGAACCCATGGGGCCAAATACTTTCAATTTGAGAAATGATGCATTTTCAGGTTTCTGATTGCACTCATTTGAAATATGCACTTCATTTTGACACTACATTACCATAACCCTGAAAATGAACCACTGGGGCCAAAAAATTTCAATTTGTGAAATGATGCATTTTTGGGTTTCTGATTGCACTGATTTCAAATTTGGGTTTCTGATTGCACTGATTTGATATATGCACTCCATTTTGACACTACATTACCATAACCCTCAAAATGGACCCATGGGGTTAAATACTTTCAATTTGAGAAATGATGCATTTTCGGGTTTCTGATTGCACTCATCTGAAATATGCACTTCATTTTGACACTACATTACCATAACCCTAAAATGAACCCCCTGGGCCAAAAACTTTCAAATCATAAAATGATGGATTTGTGAGTTTCTGAGTGTAGTGATTTCAAATATGCCCAGGGCTTAAAAAATTAGAAATTGTGAAATGATTCAATGTGGGTTTCTAATTGCACTGATTTGAAATATGCACTCCGTTTTGACACTACATAACCCTGAAAACTACATAACCATAACCCTGAAAATGAACCTCTGGAGCCAAAAACTTTCAATTTGTGAAATCATTCATTTTTGGGTTTCTGATTGCACTGATTTCAAATTTGGGTCTATGATTGCACCAATTTGATTTATGCACTCCATTTTGACACTACATTACCATAACCCTAAAAATGAACCCATGGGGCCAAATACTTTCAATTTGAGAAATGATGCATTTTCGGGTTTCTGATAGCACTCATTTGAAATATGCACTTCATTTTGACACTACATTACCATAACCCTAAAAATGAACCCCCTGGGCCAAAAACTTTCAAACCATAAAATGATGGATTTGTGAGTTTCTGAGTGTAGTGATTTCAAATATGCCCAGGGCTTAAAAAATTAGAAATTGTGAAATGATTCAATGTGGGTTTCTAATTGCACTGATTTGAAATATGCACTCCGTTTTGACACTACATAACCCTGAAAACTACATAACCATAACCCTGAAAATGAACCTCTGGAGCCAAAAACTTTCAATTTGTGAAATCATTCATTTTTGGGTTTCTGATTGCACTGATTTCAAATTTGGGTCTATGATTGCACCAATTTGATTTATGCACTCCATTTTGACACTACATTACCATAACCCTAAAAATGAACCCATGGGGCCAAATACTTTCAATTTGAGAAATGATGCATTTTCGGGTTTCTGATAGCACTCATTTGAAATATGCACTTCATTTTGACACTACATTACCATAACCCTAAAAATGAACCCCCTGGGCCAAAAACTTTCAAACCATAAAATGATGGATTTGTGGGATTCAGAGTGTAGCTATTTCAAATATGCCCAGGGCTTAAAAAATTAGAAATTGTGAAATGATTCGATGTGGGTTTCTAATTGCACTGATTTGAAATATGCAATCCATTTTGACACTACATAACCCTGAAAACTACATAACCATAACCCTGAAAATGAACCTCTGGAGCCAAAAACTTTCAATTTGTGAAATCATTCATTTTCAGGTTTCTGATTGCACTCATTTGAAATATGCACTTCATTTTGACACTACATTACCATAACCATAAAAATGAACCCCCTAAGCCAAAAACTTTCAAATCATAAAATGATGCATTTGTGGGTTTCTGATTGTAGCGATTTCAAATATGCACTCCATTTTGACACTACATTACTAAAACTCTGAAATTGAACCCCTAGACCCAAAAATTTCTATTTGTAAAATGATGCATTTTGCAGGTTTCTTATTGCACTGATTTGAAATGACTCAATTTCAACTCTACATTACTGTAAGCCTTAAATTGAACCCATGGGGCTAATAAATTAGAAATTGTGAAATGATGCATTTGTGACTTTTTGATTGCCTTGATTTGAAATATGCACTTCATTTTGACACTACATTACCATAACCCTGAAAATGAACCCCCAGGGCCAAAAATTTTCAAATCATAAAATGATGTGTTTGTGGGTTTCTGATTGTAGCAATTTCAAATATGCACTCCATTTTGAAACCACATTACTAAAACCCTGATAATGAACCCCTGGGCACAAAAACTTTCAATTTGTGAAATGATGCGTTTGTGGGTTTTTTATTGCAGTGATTTAGAGATGTGCACTCCATTTCTACTCTACATTACCATAACCTTTTAAGTCTAACCCTTGGGGCTAAAAAATTGAAAATTGTGAATTGATGCATTTGTGGATTGATGATAGTGATTTTTTGAAATATTCATACCATTTTCACACTACATTACCATAAACCTGAAAATGAGTTTACGGGAGTTTCCAAATTAGGGGCTGAGTTTATGGGAGTTTCCAAATTAATGGCTGATTTTAAGGGAGTTTCCAAATTAGGGGCTGAGTTTATGGGAGTTTCTAAATTAGGGGCTGAGTTTATTGGAGTATCCAAATTAGGGCTGAGTTTACAGCAGTTTCCAAATTATGGGTTGAGTTTACAGGAGTTTCCAAAATTGGGGGCTGAGTTTATGGGAGTTTTCAAATTAGAGGCTGAGTTTATGGGAGCTTACAAATAAGTGGCTGAGTTTATGGGAGTTTGCAAGTTAGGGGCTGAGTTTACGAGAGTTTGCAAGTTAGGGGCTGAGTTTATAGGAGTTTCCAAATTAGGGGCTGAGTTTACAGGAGTTTCCAAACTAGGGGCTGTGTTTACAGGATTTAGAGGGGGTCCCCATGGGGTGCCATTTTTGGGGGGTCTCCAGGGGGTGCCATTTTCTGGAGGTACATATGGGGGTGCCATTTCAAGGGGGTCCACATAGGGTGCCATTTTTTGGGTGGTCCCCAGGGGTGCCATTTTTTGGTGGTCCTCAGGGGGGTGCTATATTTTTTTTTGCAGGGGGGTCATAAGGGGGTGCCATTTTGGGGTGGTCCCCAGGGGGTGCCATTTTTGGAGAGTCCCCAGGGGGAGCCAACTTTGGGTGGGTCCCCAGGGGGTGCCATTTTTGTGGGGGTTCCTAGGGGGTGCCATGTTTGGGGGGTCCCCAGGGGGTGCTATTTTGGGGGGTCCCAAGGGGGTGCCATTTTTGGGGGGTCCCTAAGGGGTGCCATTTTTCTGTGGTCCTCAGGGGGTGCCATATTTGTGGGGCCCTAGGGGGTCTCATTTTTGGGTGGTTCCCAGGGGGTGCCACTTTTGGGGGGTTCCCCGGGGGGTGCCATTTGGAGGGGGGTCCCCATTGGGGTGTCAGTTTTTGCAAGCCTCTGAGTAGTGGGTACCTATAGCAGGATTCTCTCCAACCTTCAGTTGGGTTTTGTGGTTCTCTACAATTAATACCACAAGGATTTACAAACACAAAAAGAACAGCAAAGCACAAATGTAACCAATTGAAGATTACAACAAAGTTTGACACCTTGCAAAAACCACACTATCATATCACAAAACCTATACCACACAGAATGCACACTGCACACCATCATACCAAATCGCAAACTGTCCACATTTTACTACCGAGTTTCATGCCCAACCATTTTACAGTTAACAGTTTTACATATTACCAACCAAGTTTACGAAAATCCATTCCAAAACATTGCATCTTTGGTATTGGTCTTGTTATTGTTGGTACATTAGATACTGCATTTCAAAACACATGCCTAGCATGTGGGCAAACTTAACTAAAGTATCATATTTTCTCCAATGGTATTAATTGTAGAGAACCACAAAACCCGACCGAAGGTCGGAGAGAATCCTGCTAGTGTAAATACAAGAGTCTACAGCCTTACATAAGTATGTAGGTACCTAGATGGTAAATATAAACCATGTTCTAACGCAACACAGTCATTCTTTTTAACGTGTGTAATGCATTGCTAGATCACAAATAGATCATGTACGTTCTATTTACATACAATGTGGGGGGTATTTTGAGGGGGGGGGCTATTTCGAGAAAATGCGGTATTTACATTTGCGTATGCAAAAACAGCAGTGCATAATCATAATCGCACAAGAAAAAACATGCCTATGCCCTAATGAGCTGAATGCTTTAAAGCTGGATGCAGGCTTGCGTGCGACGACCTTGCAAATTCGATTTTGCACACATAAATGTCCGAGCTGACAGAAAAACTGTCATTGCAACCACCTGTACATTTCACTAGCCATGTACATTCGCAAATTGGCAGTTAAATTACACGTAAACGCGGTGCAGCTGTGCGTTTCACCTGGGTCTGGGTCACACACGCACATTTAACCCTAAAACTGCACCCGAATTGCAATTTACTATACTCGGCGTGAAATCAAATCATATTGCACATAAGCGCGCTGAAATAAAATACCTAGGTAGACGTGAATTGAAATTCCTGAATGCAAATAAAATGTCTGTTAAAAAGTGAAAGTTTTTTTTTTGTGGGCTGAGGTGTTCTGATGAAAATTTCCATGGCACATTTATCGTAGTTCGCCGAAAAAGCCTCCCTTTGAATAGTTCCCCAGCCCCAATGTTAGCCGAGCGTATAAGGAATAATTTTCCTATCTCGGAATGAAGGGATAGTTCTAATGCAAAATATGTAAATACCGTATTTCCTCGAATTACCCCCAGGGGGGTTTAATTTTTCAGAGTGGAAATTTTGAGGGGGTGTTTAACGAGTGGGGGGGGGTATTTCGAGGGGGGTAGGGGTTATTATTTCGCCAGAAATTTTTCGAAATCCCAGATCTAAAATGCTGTTTGAAACGTATACAAACGTCGAAGAATGCAACAAAAACCGCCATTTATAACACTCTACAGACTTATATATGTATGTACGTAGACAGTATATAACCGGTTCTAACATAACACAGTCATTGTTTTTAACATGTGTTCTGCGTTTCCCGGATCACAAACCGCATTACGTTCTCTATAGAATAAATTGGGAGGGGGTATTTCGAGGGGGGGGGGGGGTTTAAAAGTTCATAGTGCCAATTTTGAGGGGGGTATTTCGAGACGGGGGGTTTGAAAGTTCATAGTGCCCATTTTGAGGGGGGTATTTCGAGACGGGGGGTATTTCGAGGGGGGGGGGGTATTTCGAGGAAATACGGTATTTACAAAACAAGGATTTAAGTCATTAAGTAATGAATATAAATATGGATCTAATGTTGTCGTTGCTGTTGTCTCCGTTGATAAAATATTTGATTCAAATTGCAATTCAAGTCGCCATCACAATATTGACTTCTACATGTATTTACACATTCCCTGACGAAAAACAGCCAACATTCAGACATTCTGAATCAAATTGCTTATATTGATAGATTTAGTATCCTGAATTCTGCTAAGAAAAATCCCAATAAAAATACGATCAAAAAGCCCTTGGACCAGCGAAATTACTGTACAGTAAATTTAAATATACCGTATTTCCTCGAAATACCCCCAGGCCCAGGGGGTCTATTTTTTCAGAGTGAGAATTTTGAGGGGGGGGGGTATTTCGAGGGGGGCTTATTCGAGGGGGGTTATTATTTCGCCAGAAATTTTCGTAAATATCGTAGTAAAGTATGGGATTTTTCATACACAGAACTGGCAATAAACGTCACCAAACTATACCAAACGTCACGTATTAGAACATACAAACGTATATAGCTTTACAAACTACTTTATGTATAGCTGCGACGAGATTTGACCCCAATAAATGCAACATGTACATTGTATACATGATGTATTTATATCAGGGACGTAGCCATGAGTTTTGAGCGGGGGGGGGGGGCGGATTGTATACGGAGCCCGGCGAACGGGGGGGGCGGCGCCCCCCTCAAATTTTACCGCTGTAGTAGGGGAATGGCGCCATGGCGCTGGCGCCATACATAGGCGCCACGCCATGGCGCCACTGGCGTTGGCATTTGCGCCAAAACACCAGTATACGTCTGTTTTTTACAGGGATATACAGCCACATGGACAGGAATTGTGTCCATTTTCACTGGCTTTGAGGCCGCGGAGACCAGTAAGCTGAAAATGTATGTTGCGAACGGAAAATGCGCGCTTGCGCGCAAAATTTTTTCAAACTGTCGACAAAATCGTCTTCTGGAAGTGCCATTTCTGACACATTTTTTGGTCCAGCCCGGGAAGGGAGGGGCGGCCGCCCCCCACCGCCCCCCCCCTGGCTACGTCCTTGATGTATATCATTCAAGCGGGGGGTATTTCGAGGGGGGTTTATGTTTTCCCCAGCTCAAAAACACCTTGGGGTATTTCGAGGGGGGTTTAATTCAAGGGGGGGTATTTCGAGGAAATACGGTACTCAATTTTTGTGTAAAGGAAGCATAATAAACAAACTGTAATGTGCAAAAATGACTGACAGTGTGACAGGATTAAAATCGAGTGCAAAACCAAAAACCAGAAATTTCTCTCCCATATGAACAAAAATTACAGCAATACAGACCGGAATATGTATTTACCTACATTTTACAAGCAATACCTAAATACAACAACCCAAGTGCATATCCATTGAAATCTGAAGTATTTTACTACATAAATACATAAAAAACATAGACCAAGTTTGAGGCAGAAAAAAACAACAACCTATGTGAGTAAAGCCTGGCAATAAAATGCTTTGAAAATTTTGCCAGGAAACTTTTAAATAACTGAATTGAGTTTTCAATGGGCTTACACTAGTTGAGGCAAATACAGTGCGCCGAGAAATGAACAAACACATGGCTGATTTCGAGGGGAAAATGCAACAATTTTGGGCCCCTACGTCACTGTGTCGCTGCAGGGAAAAAAACTGAATAAATATCAATGTATCGACAATTTGTGCACAATTATTATGTGAGTGTACTGAAAAATCGGAATCACACTGAAATTATCGGAAAACGCAGAAAAAATGCTCAAACAACTCATTTGATTACAGGCGAAAATCAGCACTTTCTCACAAACTATAAATATCTGGTGCGAAATTTAATTCGCCTACACATCTTTTTCGTGTACGCGATTCAATTTACATACCCGCTAAGTTGCCAACCGGAACCACGTTAGTGACAAAAATTTTAGTTGACAGTTACTCATTTGGCAATTGAAATATCCGTTTTAAACATGACTTTATTGGCGAAAAATGACAATTGTCAATGTCTGCGTGAACTAACGTTGACAGTTCCATTCACGTCAACTCAACGTGTGCAAAACCGATCCTTCAGTTGACCACTGATCGAATGTCAATTAGACTGAATCGGACAGTGTATAGGTTCAAATAAAAATGAATCGGGCTGCCCGAAAACACGTTTCGGGCAAATCGTATTCCCCGCTGCTCAGGTGAGAAGAAAATTCTATCGTCACTCAATTTTCAGGTGTGCAATTTTTGTGTCCGTTTTACGCGCAAAGATATGCCGTTTAGGGGTGGAAAAAATTTCTACCGAGTATTTTAAATTTCAATTGATTCGACCAATAAAAAAACTTTTTTAAATTAAAGAGGTTTTAGAGGGGGTTTTTAAACTGCAAAAATATGGTTACATAGGGGAATGTGCGATTTATTTAGTTTCAGTGAAAGGCTGCGATCTTTATTATCGAAATCGTTTTTAAAATTTTTGATCAAAATTTTTAAAAACGTTTTTAAAAACCTGCCACCCCTAATGCAGTAAATATAGGTAGTCACCGTTGGCACCGAGCGGCACCTCAGCCACGAGGTCCTTATGTATCGGCAATTTTTCTACATATTTATCATTTTATTTACTCATGCGAAAGCGGCTGGCGATGGGATCATGTTGCATACATCGCAAATTTTCCGATTCACAACGAAATGTTGTGGTGTTTGCACTGCTGAAATGTAAATAGACAAAATATATACACAAGTGTGTGCATATGCAAAACCAGCTGTGCAGAATGAAAGTTCCGCAACCACACACACACCTGGTTGGTGCCAATCCAGATCCTGTAAAATGCCCTGTAAGATGTCAAATGTCGTGCAATGTGTCACAAGTCTTGTAAAATGTTCTGCACAATAGCAAACGATAGAATTTTACATGACATTTGACAGGCCATTTTACATGTCTTTGACAATTTGCATGACATTTTACAGGCCATTTTACATGTCTTTGACAATTTGCATGACATTTTACATGTTACAGGACCTGGAAGCCCCACCAGGTTGTACCAACTACCTACAGCAGCCTTGTTTTGTGCATTTGAAGGCTGCATCGATAAACTATGATTTTGCGCATGCGAATGATTTTCTGGATGCACCAAATATTTGCAGCGAATTCGTGACAATGAAATACAGCAGAGAAGTAAAAAATATGGAAAATTGACTGAATTTATCGAACGGTTCGTGCGAAGGACAGGTATTGTTATTGTACTGTGACTGTCCCAAATACGTATCCCAATAGGGTCACAAAATACAGCAAGTTCAGATACAATCTATCTAGTGCAGTTAAAAAGTTTTTTGATGGTGGCAAAAAGTTCGATAGGCGCAAAAAGAGGGCGGTATTGTGCATACGGAATTGCCTGGATACAGAATGGCATTTATTCAATTCAAAGACAGTGTCAAATTTTTTCTACAGAGAAAACAAAGATTGAATGCAAACGTGTCTATGTAAATGTACCTAAATATAATACCTAGGTATATAAATACATTTCCACTCCGATTAAACGTACCTACTCAAAAATGTGTCAATATCGCGTTCCAGAAAAATTCACACGTTTCTGCTCAAAACATGTCATGTTACGTTCTGTTTCACCAGGATGAATATAATATCATTTACATGATAATCACCTGGTCAATTGCCATAGAGACATTGATTCGATTGTCCTTGGGGAAACATCGATATTTCACATGTAAAATATTATCAGATATCGACAAACACGCATAATTTTCAACTACTGGAACACAAATGCAACACTGGATTATGCGGACTTAGTTTGGAATGGAATCCGGATAAAATAATTGATTTATACGCATCCGTGTTCTGATTGAAATACTCCCTCTAGGCAAGTAGTCTAAACACTGGTTAAATCAAACACAAATATATCTATCTTCCTTTAACTACATATGCAGCGAGGCAGCAAGTAACCTCGTTGCAAAGCTGCACCTGTGGCGAAATGTGGATACAAGAAGCCACACTTGAAACTGGCACAGAAATGTCAATTGAATTTTGGATTCCCCAAGACCAGGTGCCACTCCCAGACCCTCTTAAACTGCCCTGCAAAAATGTCAAATGTCATGCAAAGTGTCAAAAGTCATGGAAAATGTCCTGCAATATGGCAACCGAGTTGCCATTTTGCAGGGCATTTTCCATGACTTTTGACACTTTGCATGACATTTTAAATTTTGCAGCGTCCTGGAGTGCCCCCAGAGTGCTAAAATTGGTCATTTTCATATTGTACATGATGACAAAAGGTGGGATGAAGAGACTTGAAAATATAGTTTGTAGTTTTTTCTTGTCTCTTTCACTTGTGTTTGATGTTTCTTTGTTGAGATGAGAAATGTATCGACAGCTTGGAATTCATACAGTAAAACTCTATACTGAATTGAAACAGTTCTTCAAGAAAAACTGGCATAGCCAAAATGTCACATTTTGTTTTCAGTGTACAGGAACTGGATTTTTCACAATACACTCAGAGTGGCACTCAATTCAAGCATGCTACTCTACTATTTCAGGTAAATTTACCATAAATATGTACTCAAATAATTCCCCTGGTGGCCCTGGAAGATATTTTTTCTCCAGACATTTGGGGAGGTGGCTATTTACTCAACATTTTATGCATTTTTATTTCAACAAATAATACATCAAAGCTATCCATTTTTGAGATCTTCGAATTTTTTGAAATCTTGAATCACCCCCCCCCCCCTTAGTCACATTCACACCTGAAAACCGCCTCACAGAACAGAAAGATAGAAATGGCCGCCCTGTTTACAGACAGCACACCTGGCAAACACAGCAGAATGAAAGCAAACAAAGAATCACTTACTGAAATTGTAACTTGCCTGAGGAAAGACAGGTAAAATAGGGGGGGGGGATGTCGGTACTTGTCAAGTGACAACGCAGATTGAGAGGAAAAGTTGACAATATATTGCAAAGTATCAAGGAACCGTCGATTTTGCGATTTCGATAACGCGATATGATTTTTGTCGGCTCTTGCTAAAAAAATGTTGATATTTTTCTGTGGAATCTAGATTAACCACAGTTGATTGAGATTACAGATAAGTCATTGCGGTAAACTTAAAAGCATTCAAAACTGATTTGATGAGTTTTTTAAAATTCGTTTGAAAAATTGTGTGTGAATTTAGACACATTAGCTCAAGTATGGACAAAAGAATAATTAGGTAGAAAAGTAGTCTTTAAAGTGATGCACAGGCAAAAATAATAATGTCCTTCTAAATATCTCGATTACATTCAACGATCAGCAAAAAAATCCCTCTCAAAAAACCTGTTCGCTCGCAAAATATATTTAGGTAAAATAACTTTCAGTCAACATAACAGTCAAAAGTCTGTTTACGTGAATGCGGCCGCAACGCACAAAAATTCATGTTCTATCGTTCCGAACAAATGCATTATGATTACTCACACACGGCCGCCCGGCCCATTCTCAATTTACGCTGAATTTTTATTTGATTTTCTAAAAATCGACTCACGATTTGGCCGGCTAAGTGCACAGCGGAGCTCGTGCTTTTTGCACGTGCAAAACCATCTGTGCAAAATTATAACTCCACAGATAAATAACGCTTTGACTTTGAATAATCAGTTACCAATTTTTCTTTTGCTTAGTTCTCACTGTAAAAAGCGTCAGGACCCAGGACATTGGCGCCAAGGAGAGTGCTACATGAAACATACAAGCTCATGAAACATGTTGTATCTTTACACATGCCCATGTGCACATGAAACAGTTTTTATCTTTACACATACCCATGCGCCCATGAAACATGCCGGTGTGCTCATGAAACATACACGCATGCGGTGTTATACCAATGTATGTGCGCGCGTCACATCTATGTATTTCTTCTGTGAATATAATGAACCATTTTCAGCGCTGTTAGTTAAGCGTGCACAAGTAAAAATGGTTAGATTGTGTAAATTGTGTCAAAAAAAGTTGATTCAAAAAACCTGTATGCATTCATTAGTTAATTGTGCATGATTTCAATTGCAAGTGCAATTCCTCCCCTTGGATATTCTCCCCCTTGGATAATCTCCCCCTTGAATAATCCCCCATTGAATAGATCCACCCTAAAGAAAGTATGACAAAAAAATTTCCCCTTCATTAATTCCCCCCTCATATAGTTCCTCAAAAAGTATCTATGATGTCAATACACTTAAAACCTTATCACTGTTGAAAATCTAAGACAAAATACATTGTTGAATTATGGTTAAAATGAGTAATTATCGCTACTCTAATTATCAGTACACACATTGCAGCACTTATGAATTGCTATAACACCGCGTGCGTGTATGTTTCATGGGCGCATGGGCATGTGTAAAGATACAAACTGTTTCATGGGCTCATGAGCATGTGTAAAGATACAACATGTTTCATGGGCTTGTATGTTTCATGGGATCCTCCCGGCGCCAAGCACGAAATGGGCGATTTCGCATTTCCGACCCCAGCGTCAAGCGCCAATGGCGCCATGGCGCTTTTACATCACAGAAAATGCGAATAGTGGGTTAAAAGCGATACGCACTGGTGCTTTTTTCCAACTTCGGTCTTGCATGCACAAATAAACTCGCGTCAGCCGTAAAAAAACAACATACGATTAGCA
This sequence comes from Sphaerolaimus hirsutus, assembly GCA_964036195.1. NCBI lineage: Eukaryota > Metazoa > Nematoda > Chromadorea > Monhysterida > Sphaerolaimidae > Sphaerolaimus > Sphaerolaimus hirsutus. The sequence goes on from CAXIWS010000390.1 coordinate 23,758, forward strand.
AAAATCTGGCCATGGGCAATTTACCATTAAAACGCAATCAGAAAAAAACACTGTGCAATAAAAATGGAGAAACCTGATTTCATATTTACATAAAAAGGAGACTTCAGATTAAGTGACATCATGCAAGCGGGCGAAAATTCAGAGAAAACATGGTAATTGCATACAAAGTTCAAATTGTAGTATTTCAATCAAATACTACAAAATGACTGATTGGGCCTAATGCTTTGCAGAGAATATTATTACCATATTCTCATGAATAAAACCACGAGGCAAACTGCACCAAATTAACTGACATTGAAAGCAATGCGGTGCTATTTTTGTGAAAAAAATGAAGTTCTTTTTCGGGTTCTAAAATTTTCTAGTTTTGGGTCATGAATACACATAAGAAAGGAAACGAGAAAGGAAACATAACTCGGAACATGGAAAAAAAATGGCACAATGCCAAAAGCTCCCAATTGTATTATATTTGAATCGCATTATGAAATAATTTTAAACAACACAATTCTTGTTATAAAAAATCCTAAAAAAACTGCCGAATGAGGAAACTCGCCCCATTGAACACGATAAAACGAACTGATAAAATGCGTGAAACGAGTGAGATGGAACGTTCCACATATTATCAATGCATAATACATAAATATAAAGTGGTGCTTGAAACTTCACCGCGGGCCGGGCCGCGGAACAAAAGATACCTAAACCTTATCAGATTTCCATGTTTCGCAAAACTGCGTGTAAAATAAGAATGATGAACATTTCTGCAGGGCAGATTAACTTGAGTTCGCCCGGAAATAACGCTGTACCCTTTTCTATTTAGGTGATTGTATGAAAACACACTGAAATTCATAGTCATTTTTCGAACGTTTTTTTTGGATACAGAAGCGGAACTTAATCTTCAAACTTTTGGATGAAAAGCAGGCTCATCAAAAATGTTCGAAGGGGTTGATTCCTGGTCCTTTAAGCAATTCAAACGTAAGGTTTCAATTTTTTTCTTTATGCAGGTTTCCCTTGGGCAGATTTCTAATTTTTGTAGTTCAGCATCTGAGAAATGTTCGAACGCATAACTACACATTTCAGTGTGTGGTGCGCTTAATAGTCAGTTGTGCCAACTAATCAGATGAATTTTATTACGCTCGAAGGAGAAATATTCAATTATTTCAAAATCACATGGAATCAAATCAAATCAGCTAATGACGCAAAATCGTTGACAGTATCCAATTGTGAATTCTTTTTTAAAAACAAACATTTCGCAATGCGTAACATTCGATGTCGCTATGCTTACCAATCTCCAGTCCAAGTTATCGCCATCATTCCTGGACCGATTTCGGAATAAATGAGCTTAATCGTACCCAAATCCTCACGTTTTAAGCGTAATTTTGAACTTGATTACAGAACAAGACTTAATGTCCTCAAATTATTAATCAGATTACTTGTTTCCGGCATTTCAGCACGACTGTCGCTACTGAGTGGAAGCCTAATAGTTTTGTACTGTCGGAAATGGTCCGAAAACGAGTTACGCCGCGGAAATTGAAGGGCGCAGGTGTAATAAAAACAGGAACGGACGCTACAGGTTATGCATTTTCTGGTTTCTATCGTACAATTCAAGACTCTGCGCTCTTGTGTGCAGGGAAAGTCGTTTTTGGCACACGGCCAATATTTTCCACTTCAGCTGTTTTCTTCATTTTTATCAAATTCTTTTTCAATTTTCAGCTAATCTGTGCTCGGATTTGCAATGCGAGGATGAATCTACTCGTCGAAATGCCGTTCTGCGTTTTTTGAGGCACTGTTCTGATTCAAAAAGAAATGGGAAATGCAAAATTCGTTCTAATTGTACATGTTGGCTCCTTTTTATCTGATATTAATTTGTAGTGATGGGTTATTGATGGCGACAAAATTTGTTTTCTTTTTCAGTGATCATTGAGGAACATGAGGATGCATCAATTTTGCAAAATGTTTTGTTTTCAATGCATCTTCCTATGACAAACATTTCTTTGGATATAGATGCAGACAAAATTTTGCCTTTTTTCCGTGATCAGCGATCAATTTTGGTGGCTGATTGGGCCATGGCAAAACTGAAAAACTGCTTGTGGGTTAAGTAATTTTACAATTTATTCACTATTTCGAAACTTGATCGATTATGTCTGAATTTTTGCAGCTCTCTACTTCTATGGTCGCCATCATCAAAGCAATTATTGGTATTAAATGATTGTCGTGGACCAGCTGCGATGGATTTATTAGAAATTTTGTGTTTGGCTCGCTCGAAAAAGTTCGAAAACAAATTGCACATATCAATTACGGTGCATGATGATTTCAGAAAGGTCACATTCCACTGTATTGTCACTGAAAAAGGCTTATCTTCTCCGGTAAATGAATATTTACTCTTTTTTTCCTTGTTTTATATACCGTATTACCTCGAATACCCCCAGGGGGTTTCAAGGGGGGCTTATTCAAAGGAGGTCTATTATTTCGCCAGAAATTTTGTAAAATTCCACATACTCAGACATAGAAAAATAAGACAATTACATCGACGTAAATGTGTTTATACACGTATATAACTGTATATACGCAAAAACCCTGTGCTAACGTCACTCAGTCATTGGTTTCAACGTGTGTTCTGCATAATACCGATCACCAACTGCGGTATTTGTCATCGGTACAATCGATTCACACTCAACTTAGGTGGGGGTAGGTTTTTCACACTCAACTTGGGTGGGGGTTAGAAAAAAAACGTTTTTTTTCAACTCCATGTTTTTTAAAAAAACCAACGTTTTTTTTTTAAAAGCTCCCAGATATGGCATTGTGTCAACAGATATAGGTATATCAGACAAATGGCAATACTCTGATGTTCAATATGACCATTTAATGGCTGTGGAGACATGGGATAGCATTATAAGTGGTGATTTGTGTCAAAAATGTATATTTTGTGTCGACATCTTCATATATTGCCTTATAGTCGAATGTTCGTGACTTCAAGTGAAGTTTGGCATGGAATAGTGATCAAACAAGGTTATAAAAAGAGGTTGTTACTTTGGGAGTGATGTTACACACTGTGGAGGTACATGGAAGCACATTACCTGAATATTATATACTACAGCAACATATGATGGCTTATTAACCCATGGTAGCACATATAAATGGATGCTTTGATACTAAAAATGCTACAAAACCAATGAAAACAACCACCAATGTCAATTTGTGTGTAAAATTGCGCGCTTGCGAAAAAATTTTTGCGAAATACCTAGTGCTTAGTGCTAAAAATTTCGGCTGATGTTTAAAACAACAACATTTTGGACGTCATGTTTGAAAAAAAAAACGTTTAAAAAACATCGGCCAACCCTAGGTGGGATATTTCGAGGGGGGTGAAGGGCGCTCGATCGATGTACTCGGAGTAGTTTACTGCTGTCGCGGTGTCGTCGAGTGCCACTGAGGGCCACATGAACTCGACTATAAACAATCAAAAGGGAAATCACCATGGATGCGCATACACGGAAAACTACCTAATGCGCATCCTAACATTTTCCCCCTACACAGGAAAAGACACGAAAATTGGAATTTTTTTCAAAAAATATCACATTTTTTCAAAATCGGTTTCTTTTTCAAAATCACTCATTTTTTCCCTTCTTAAATCACTCATTCTCTACGGGGAGGAGGTCTTCCTGTTTTTCTCCCTCCAAAATTTCAGAATCAATTCCCTCCACAGAGTTACCGCGGAGCGTGCGCAAATCCACATTTGCGGTAGCCAGCTGGGAGGATAGGTATTTTACGCTGTATTCTAGAGAATGGACGCGGTCGAGGAGGGCCGTGTTGGACTCCGTGGTGGCTTGCAGCTGCGCTCGGGTGAGTTTGTGGGCGCTTTTTTCGGCTTCGAGTTGCGACTCGGAAGCGGTGCACTGAGTGGGAGTTTTGCGTTGGGTGGGGAGGGACGGATTGAGGGGTGGGTGCGGGATGTGTGAGCGAGAGGAGTTGGGGGGTTTCGAAAAGGGGTTTGAAGTTGGTGGGGTTTTCGGGGGTTGAGTCTTTGGGTGTTTTGTGGTGGATAGTTTTTCAGCGGGGACGTTCAATACCATTTGACGGGGTGTTTCCGGGAACGAATTTGAGACCCAAGGGGTGGGTCGATTACTCACTTGTGGGGTCGGTGAGGGGACCGGTTTGGGCGAGCCCGGGGGGTCGCACATGGCCGGAAGCGGGGTAGGTGCCGGCGCGCTGATTGGCTCGGGGTCGGCGGCCCGCTCAGGTGTTACGTCCGTCGTGACGTCCGGGTCGCGCTCGGTCACAGAGTCGTTGACGGGCGGCGGCACGTGTGCTGGCTTTGGCTCGCTCGGGCGGCGGGGAACCTTCTGCTTAGGAGTCTGAGATGAAGCACACAAATTGAAGGTGCTGGTGTGGACAAAATTGGGGGGTTTGGGGGATATTGGAGCCCGTGTATTTTTTCGAAAAATTGAAGGGGTTGACAAAAACGTGCGCGATGCACACCAGGTACAATGGGGGGTGGCTTTTAGTGTGATAAATAGTTCTCTCAGGTAGTCTACACAGGGTTTGCAACCTCCATCATAACAAAAAACTTTTCCGCAGGGGTGACCCACCGAACTGCGTCCGCTGGAGCTGCTGGAGCTGCTGCTGGAGCGTTGGCGGCGGCGAGCTGAGCGCGAATGTGAGTCGGCGCGTCAGCGCGGCGCGCGATCCGGGCTGGCGCGGCGGCTGGCGCGGGATCCGCGTCCGGAGGTGCCACGCTGGCCGCGTCCGCGTCCACGCCAGGAAACGCCCCTGCGGCGAGGGGCCCAAGGTGTCCCGGTGCGTACACGTGAGGCCATGTGGCGCGTGTCGCAGTGCGCCAAGGGGATCGCTGGGGCCCCACGCATGTGCATGTTCACTCCAGGGTGCTGGTGGTGCGATGGAGTAGTGCATGGGCAGGGCATCCAAGCCTAAAATCAGGGTGAGTTGAGGATAAGGGCTTTTTTGTAGATTTTTTGGAGTATCAGAATGGAGAAAGTATTACCGGTGGAGGGTAGGCCGGTGGGGTTTGCTGCTGGTAATACGGGTATGCGGGTGCATAAGCCATGTGAGACATGTTTCGAGCACCGACTACCTCGATCGAGCACATGAAAGGTAAACTTGTGACCCAATAGAGGGTTAACCAGTAGGTATTTACGTTTACTCAAAGGGGTGAGTCATCTGTAACTTACGAGAGGAAAAAACAAGAGAATGTTAAACAGAATGAAATAAACAAAAAACTTCGGGAGAGATACTAGGGGTTGGAGTTGCGTGGTAAGCGCCACATGCGACGCAAAGGTGCTTTTGTAATTTCGTCCGAGTCAGGAGGTTTCAAAAGGGCGTTTGGACCCTGCAATTCTACAATGAGAAAAGGGCCGGTGTATTTAGGGGACCAGTGATCACTTGGAAACGCTCGTAACATTATTTGATCTCCTTCGTGGAGAGTTTGGGGGTGGTCCCTATCGAAAAAACGTTGGTAAGAAGAGCGATTTTGGTCGCTCCGCGTTTTCGCCATGATTTGTGCTTCCGTCGGATTCAAAGTGCGAGCTGCTGTGAAAAACAGATTCCAATGGGGCAGATATCCGTGTACCAAATAAAAAGGGCAGCATTCGGTTGTTTTATTCATGGCCATATTATGGCGTAAAGTTGACATTGGTAGTAGTTCGCGCCAACTTTGGTTAGGATAATCATGAAGGCATGCGCGCAGCATAGCGCGAATTTCGCGATTGGTGCGCTCCACTAAACCGTTGGCTTCAGGATTTCTAGCGAGAGTCATCGAATGGTGAGTCCCGAAAGATTCGCACAACGAACGGAATTGTGAGTTATTGAACTCGGTTCCTCTGTCGGAAATAATGACTCTCGGTGCACCAAAAACTAAGAAAATGTGCCGATATAGCGCTTTGGCGACAGTGTTTGCGTTGAGGGATGGTAAAATGTGGGTTACGGTGTATCGGGTAAGCGCATCGACAACTACCAAAACTTTTGAATTGCGGTTGGAATGTTCGATGTGCAATGTGTCGACGTGCAAAACTTCAAAGGGTTGAGTGGGGCTCTCAACAAAGCCAAGCGGGGCCGGGTGAGACTGGTGGGGTTTCGACTCCAAACAATGTGAACACGCTCGGCAGTACTGTAAAATATCTTCCTTCATTCCAGGCCAAGAAAAATATTCACATAACAAATGCAGCGTGCGAGCCTGTCCACCATGACTAGCGTAGATTCCCATGTGAGCCTGTGTTAGGCAAGCCTGTTGCCATGTCCGGGGTGGCCAAATGGCAAAGCGCGTGGGAGTCGTGGGAGACTTGTAAAAAAGCACGTCATTGATCAAAAGTGCGTCCTTATACATGGAAGGATCTGACTTGATTTCCTGAATTATCGTGGAAAGTTCGGGATCGTTCATTTGGATTTCGTGCCAATGATTCCGAGTCGGAATTGAGTTTTCCGACTGTGGATCGGGATTGGAAAAATTGTCAATTGCTGGGGTGGCACAGTAACCTCTGACAATGTCAGTGGGGACGTCTAGATCGCCGTGAAATTCGGGTTGGTCGATCGGGTTGCGTGACAAAGCGTCAGCGACCGTGTTAGAGGTACCTGGCTTATGGATGAAGCGGGTAACGCGGTCCTGGATAAATAAAGCCCAACGTTCTAACTTAGAATGTGCCGGACTGCGTAAAATCTGTTGTATCCCGCTGTTATCCGTGTACACGGTGAGTTTTTGGCCTTCGACGAAATCGGCCAATCGTCGGATCGCCCAACAAATGCACAAACTTTCCAGTTCGGCGGCAGAAAATTTTGTATGCGGGTGGGTGAGTCGCTTACTGATAAAGGACACTGGATGAATTTTCCCGTCATCGTCTTTTTGAGACAGGACCGCGCCCAGGCCGACGACACTAGCGTCACATTCCAGAATGAATTCTCGGCCGTCATAGACGGGATGTTTGAGGATGGGTGGGTTTGAAATCAGGTATTTCAAGGAATCCCATGCGGTCAACATGTCCTCTGTCCATTCAAAGGGCGTTGTGCCAAATTTCGGGAACACACCGGCTAAAGCCGTGTATAAAGGAGCGGCTAGGGTGCTAAAATTCGGTATGAAGTGGCTATAGTACACACATTTCCCTAAAAATCTGCGCAAGTCTTGTTTGGTGTGCACTTTCGGTTGATCGGTCATGGCTGCGACCCGAGAGGGCGCTGGCGAAATACCTTCAGCGGAAATTTGATGTCCGAGGTATTTCAATTCTAACGCAAATAGATTGCATTTAGCGGGTTGCATGCGAAGATTTGCCCAGCGCAAACGTTCGAAAAGACGTCGAAGGTGAATCAAATGTTCGTCTATCGTGTCGCTGCAAATGAGTATATCGTCTATGTAACTTTTACACCACGGTTTCGAGGGGTCGTCGTTCAAACCCGCCATCATTATGGTGACCATACGCTGGAAAGTAGCGCCAGCGTTTACTGTACCGAACGGCATGCGCGTGTAGCGGTACTGTCCTAGGCTGCAAACAAAGCTGGTTCGCTCTTTTGAGTCTTCGTCTGCCAACGGCACATTGTAGTACCCGTGGCGGATGTCGATGGCCGAAAACACTTTTTTTCCAGACAATTCTGCCAACAACTCGCCAATGCGTGGCAGGGGATAGGAATCGATTTTCGTAATTAGGTTTACTGCTTTAAAATCGACGCAAAAACGGAAATTGTCCGTCCCCTTGGGCGCAATCGTGATGGGACTGGCCCACGGGCCATCTGAATGTTCGATTATTCCTTCGCGAAGCATGGAACTGATAGATTTATGAATAAAAGGGCGTTTACGCATTGGTTCATATCGCACCGCTTGTTTGATCGGCGGATGGTTGGGGTCGGTTTCAATTTTATGTTCCACAAGCGAAGTGCATCCAACATCATATTCATCACATGAAAAGATATCGTGGAATTCGGCCAAAAGTTGCTCGAAAGCGGACCTGTGAGGGTCTTTGAGGGGCATACGGTTTTTCGACTGCAAATTAGACAAAATAAATTGAAAACGCTCTTCCGGGGTGATCGGTTTTTCTGGATTTTCCTGAATTTTGGAATCGTGCGCGGAGGGAGGTGGAGTTGGTGAAGCGATTGCTTTCGCTCCAATCGCACAGGTGTTCACGGTAGGTAGTTTTTCTATACCGAAAGCAGCAAGTGCGTCAGGTGATCCCCACAATCGGGGAAACTCTTGGCCTGGCTTGAGACATGCGTCCAGATTGTAAACGTCACACGCAGCGATCCTCGTGTCAGGGGGCAAATGGACTGGAAAGGGATGCGGGTTAAACAAGGTCAAATGCAATTTATCGCGGTCAACGAAAGCGGCGGCCGTATTGTACATGGCCAAATGTGTCTTTGTATCGACATTTGAAAACACTGCCAAAGTTTTCCTCCAATTCAAATGTGAAATGTGTCCGGGTTTTTTGGGATATCTGACCGTCATCGTAAATGCCGAACCAGGTGACACATAGATCGGTCTTGAATTTTGAACTTCATCACGGTACAACACTTTGAATCGCTCTTCTAGACGAACGGTTTTTTGTGCCACATCGTTTTGTTGCGGTAAATTGAAGGACACTCCCTTGTCCATTTCTAAGGGAATAAGCCAGGACAACTTCAAAAATGGCATCACATCTGTCCCTAGCAATATCTCATTCAAAGCACCAGGAACCGTGTTCACTAAAAACGTGGTTAGGACACGTCGAGTAACAAAATCGAATGGGGAGACGTGTTCAATGTGGAGCTGAATTTCTTTCAAAGCACCTTCTTTAGTTTCGCCACTAACCATGCGCATTTTGACATTAGTGTCCACTAATTTTGATTCCAAATCGACCTTCAACCGGTCGGATAATTGACGTAAAAGAGTTATTGGCAACAATGAGCGGGTGCAACCGGAATCAAGTAATGCTTGACAAGGGACATTCTCGATTTTTACAGTGCCATGAACTTGTGGACCATTCGCGGGTGCAACCCGAATACACAATTCTTGATTTTCGCCTACGACAGAAAACGCGCACATTCCTCCATTAGTATCTCCCCCGACAACTTGATTTGTCACTGTTGGATTACTCAGATTCGTCTGCAGAGTCGGGGAAAATCTGGTCGAACATCTCGGCAACTCGTTTGCCGCACGAGTCTGAGCACACAGGAAAGTTTCGAAGACGCACGGAAGCTTGACCCAATCAGTAAACTTACCAGGATCTTGCTCATACATCTGAACAACACGGGTCCGGAACTCATTACAAAAGGCTTCATATGGGGCTTCTTCATTTATGTTGAGATCGGAAGTTGCGTCAATGATTTCGTCATCGACATCCGGGGCATAAGCCGCTCTTGCGCTTGAAATACGCGGCGGGGGGTTATCGTGTGTGGTGTTGGGACCAAAGCGTTTCACTTGACCGAAACCAGCTGATTTATCGGCCAAATTTGGAATGGGTGGTTGTGGGTTTGGCTTTTCTATAGGTTGATCTCGCAGCGCATTCATGCGACACTGGCTCGTCCGGTGGCTGGAATGTCCGGGACGCGGACATGGGGCATCGTAAGGTGTCAGCATATTGCGCATAGAAGTTGGTCGAAAACGCGGCTGAATGGGCACGCGCGAATTGGAATTTTGCGACACGCGCGGGGTGGTCGAACTTTGCATGGTCGTGGTTTTTTTCACTTTGCGGAAATAATCATCAACGCGGCGTGCCATTTCCGCAACGGGAATGTCGGATTTTGAGAATTCTGATTGGAAATTGGCCATGACAAACCGGTCAAAACGCGCTTCATCAAAGCGGGACCATAACTTGGCAGCCACCAATCTATCCACAACCTGTCTATCAGCTTTTCTTGTTTCGAGAAGTTCAATTGGCATTTTCGACATGAGTCGCAAATAAAACTCTAAAAATGTTTCCGTGCGGGCCATTATGGCGTTTTCCCACTCCAAATAAGTATACGCTTTCGAGGGAGTTTTGAAAACATGTGATAATTCGGTCAAAACGAATTCAAAATCACTCATTTTCTCTTCGGGAACTAAGGTTGACAACACACGATAGGCGTCACCTGCCAATTTCAATGAAAACACTTCAGACCAAAAATGGGTGTGCATAACGCCACTTGGTAAAGTGCGTGCTGTCTGCTTTATCATGCGCGTCCATTCGGAAAAAGTTACACTGTCGGTATTCCCGTAAAAAATGGGAATTTTATCAAAGATGTGGGGTCTCATGAGAGCCCAATGTTGCCACATATTTATTTCATTAGCTGTGTAACTCACGTTTTCCGGGTTTCCCGGGGGGTTCCCAACTACTGGGTGGGTCATAGGAATGGTATGTTCAAACCCTGGTGGTGGGTTGACATGGTGTGTAGCAGACACAATGGATTGGGGTGCGGCATTTATTGCTGGGTGTACCCCATTTTCCCGGGGTGCAAAATGGGAGGGGGGTGCCACATGGAAAGAATTTTCAGGGGGTGGCATGGCGAATGTATTTTCAGGGGGTGCCGCACAGAATGTGTTTTCAGGGGGTGACAAAACATTCCCGGGGGGTGTCACTCGCAATGTATTTTCTGCGGGTGTCATTACTCGCAATGTATTTTCGGGGGGTTTCACGTGAAATATATTTTCGGGGGGTGTTACGTGAAATGTATTTCGGGGGGGTGCTGAGGTTGGTAGGGTGTGGGTGGTGGGCAGTGGGTGGGGTGCGGGAGGGTGGTTGACATGTGGGGTGGCGTTTGGGGTCGCATTCGTGGCTGCGAAGTAGTCAGCCACCCTTACTCGGAACCCCAAACATACAGGTGCAACAATGTTGGCCACGGCGGTGAAGAGAACGGTCTGCATGGCGTACGGCGTCCGGGAGGCGGTGTGGCGGCGGCGCGGCGGGCGGCGGCCAGAGTTGGTGACTACACGGGTGTGAGAGCGGGCGTCGGAAAACAAGTCTGCGGGATCGGGGGTCGATAGGGAATCCACATTTGGCACTGTAGGGTGGAGAGCCCTATGGAGAGATGCGATCTCCAAGCAACGGAGAGCATGAGACCCAGGTGGGTGGGTTGAAACCGGGTGGGTTGGGTGTAGTCGGGTGTGGCGGCGCGGCGCGCGCGCCTCGGTGGAACTCGACGACATACGTCGGGTTTTTTATTTCGAAATTTTTCGATTTTTTCGATTTTTTCAGAACCCTATGTGACACGCAGCACTCCCTACTGGGTTAAAGTAACACAGGTCGTCCACCAATGAAGGGCGCTCGATCGATGTACTCGGAGTAGTTTACTGCTGTCGCGGTGTCGTCGAGTGCCACTGAGGGCCACATGAACTCGACTATAAACAATCAAAAGGGAAATCACCACGGATGCGCATACACGGAAAACTACCTAATGCGCATCCTAACAGGGGGCTTATTATATCTTCAGTAAAACTTTAGGGGGGTATTTTGAGGGGGGGGGTTGATTCGAGGTAATACAGTAATTTTAAATTTCAAAATTAGAAAAATAATGCCGATTTATAGGAACAGCTGATGCATGCAGGATTTTCACCTGTCACAGATTGGCGAACAGTTCTGAAGATTGTGCCAATAAATTCCCTGTTGGATGATGATGATGATTTTTCTAGAAATAGTGAGTTGTCGTATTTTTTCTGCGGATCATTATAGTGAGTGAGGATTACGATCCTCGTAAAAAATGTCTGCTTATCTAAATATTCTCAGAAATTCTCTCAGGGCTGGGGGGGGGCTTGGGGGGGGGGGCTGGCGGGGGCACAATATATAGGCTTTTTCAAGGTTAAGAAGGCAGGAAGGGGAAAAAATCGCTAATAATCGGTTAAAAGTAGCCAAAAATGGCTTTAAAATGGCTAAAAACAGGCATATAACCATGCATATAGCCGGAGAGCACGATTTTGAAGGTGAAAAACTATAAAAAGGTGCAAAAATTAGTGATTTTGAGCGAAAATTGGGGCAAAATTTCTCAAAAACCACTCCAGATAGATAGATAGCTGAGCGATTTGGGGGGGGGGGGTCTTTGGGGGTAGTAGGCAAAAATTTTGCCTCAGGATAGATAGATAGCTGAGCGGCCTCCAGGATAGATAGATAGCTGGCGGATTTGGGGGGGGGGGCAGCCCCCCCCCCCAGCCCCCCCCCTAGGAAACCCCTGTTTTGAGTACCATGCTTGAATTGAGTGCCATGCTCGAATACAGTGCCAGGGTAAACGCCTTATGAAACAATACAGTGCCATGCTTGAATTGAGGGCCCCCCCACACCCAAGTAATAGAAGCAAACATGGCGCGGGAAGCGCAGTACGTTTAAAAAACGTTAGTGCATGCGAGTGGCTTCTGTTCTGTCGCTTCTGTTGTTAAAAAATGTCCAGTCGTTGTTGTATCTAATTGACGCAGCTGTTGCAATTACATCATAATTACGCAGCTGGAACTTATATACGTACCAAAATATGTATATCGATGTCTATAATGGAATTGACATGCCTTACCAAATAATACAGTACCATGCTCGAATTGAGTGCCATGCTCGAATTGAGTGCCACTGTAAGGACGTTGTGAAAAAATACAGTGCCCGGGGTTCAAAACAAGCCAATACGGTATATTAAACCCGCGAACCCCGCTCCTCCCCCAAATTTTTTCCAGCTATCTATCGCTCCTGAGGAGCGATTTACTATCTATATGAACCCCCGCATGGGTCTAAATCTACGAAACCCTGAGACACATACAATGGGAACGTAGTTTAATTTAGTGCTATAAATACAACCAATAATTTTTTAGTGACCTTCTTCCTATTTTTATTGTCGAATAAATATATTACATTTGTACAGCTTCAGCGATTGAACGAGTGCTGGAAGAAGATATTCAAAATTTATATGATGCACTTTTCGCGCTGCGACCAAGTAGTTCTTGTGGCGTTTTGGAAGTACAGCATGCAGCCTTGGTTCCAATTTTGAGGGACTATCAGAGCGATGCCGTATGTTTTTTTTTAGTTTTAAAGCTAGGTTGCAGGGGTCTCCAATGGGGGGTTACCCCCTCCCAAATCTGCCAGCTATCTAGCTCCCTGCAGGGCCGTATCCAGGGGCGGGGGGGGAGGGTTGCAGCCCCCTCTCTTCCCGGGGTGAGAGCAGAAAATGCGAGTATTTCGACGTCAGCGTAAAAATTTTTGCGCGCAAGCGCGCATTTTTCGGCAGACATACGGTATTAGTATCTGATTTGCTCCATGTGGCCACAAATCGTTATAAATATACTCAATGTTGTGCTTTTTGCTGTTTTTGTATGTATATTTACATACATATACAGTGTTCCATGGCGCTGGCGCAAACGCCAATGGCGCCATGGCGTGGCGGCCACTAATGGCGCCAGCGCCGTGGCGCCATTCCGCCACTCTGTAGCTAACATTTTAGGGGGGGGGGGCTGGGCCGCCCCCCGTTCGCCGGCCTCCGTAAACAAGCAGCCTGTGTTCATCAGAAGCAGCACAATCAATAGGTCAAGCACTGAGGCAACTTTGATCGATTCATAACTGCAGGTTTCAATTAATAGGGTATTTGCAGCAAAAAATGTTCATAGCGAGATTGAGATAAATAACTGCGGTTGTTTTTACTATTGGGAACTCTTACTATTTATTGCTAAATATTCTAGGTTCGGTGGATGCTGTCACGCGAACATCAACCTTCCTATAACACATTGGCATGGCAGAACTGGCTGGCAGGGTTCCAAAAGTTGCGACATTGTCAACAGTTGATGTTGCACAAGTTGAGTGGACAGCTGATAAAAACTGAGCAGTTTGTACAACTGCAGTCTTTGGAAACACCCTGTAGAGGTCTGTTAACGAATATATTTACTAAATGCGTTTTTTAAATTAGGTAACTAATATTTTGGTGTCCCATCTAATCAGTTAGCACAAGGCGCTATGGTTTTTGTGATGTGTGTGTGTGTATCTGTAATTTTATGTATGTTCATATGCGCATACATTAATATATTTTACTTAAAAAGTTGATATTGTATACTTTGTATTCTAAATAATAGTTCTCAATCCCCATATTTCAACAGGTGGCATTCTCGCTGATGAAATGGGCCTGGGCAAAACGGTGGAAACACTTGCTCTGATTTTGCAACATCCGCGACCTAAATTTGGCACTGTTCCAAACATTCGAAATGTGCCATTATCCTGTGAAAATCGGGAAGTGTTACAATTGGTTACTGAACTGGTGTCAAATGTTGCTGGAACACTGGAACGAGATCAGGCATTGAAGGTATGTAAATCATGTAAATATGATTGCATGCGGTGCTCAGCTTATAAAATATCATGTGAATGTATTACAATTATGTGAATATTTATCCAATAGCGAACACTAGGCGCCAACTCATTGTTTTTGGCATTTGTTTGAATGTCGTTTGTTTTTGCATGTGAAACCGGTCTCGCATTTCCCCAAATACAGATAACGACTGTGCTGAAATCGAATTCCCGTAAACGAAGATTTCAAAACTCAAGTGCACAAAATGGCAAAGTGTCTGGCAAGGTGCCAGCAATCGGGGCTGTATCATGCTTGTGCTCTGCCTCTGATGGACGAAAGGTAATACTTTTGTTTTTATCAGTTGACTTTTTCATGACAAATTTGACTGTGTGCGCTGACGGTAGACTTTTCTCAGGCTGAGATGATCCAGTGCCCAGAATGCGGATGTTGGCAACATGCCAGCTGCATAAATTGGCCGTCTGATGAATCAGCTGCAGCGTATCACTATTCATGTACAAAATGCATAGAAAAAATGGTAAATCTCACTGCTGAATGCTGATAGTCTTCACATTTACAAAATTGGAACTTTGCCAATTTTTCAGGCTCCCATTCCGAGTGGGGCTACCATTGTAATCTCACCGGCATCAATAGCCTACCAATGGTATGAGGAGGCGGTCAAACATGTCAAATCTCACAGATTGAAAATTCTGGTCCGTTTTTTACTTTTACCCAAAAATTAGGCCTGCACACGCTAAAGAAATTTCAAAACATTTGGAAACCTTAGAAATCAGCTTTGAATGCATTTGAGTTTACCAGAATGAGGGTTTGTCAACTACTGGTGATGGATATCAATAATCACTCATTCAGGTAAACTAAAATGTGTTCAAAGCTGATGTAAACACCTTCCCGGTCACGTCCGGCAGCCATTTTTTGATGTTATTTCTTATATCCTATCCCCAGTTCTAGAGCGCCCCAGAAGCTGAAACTTGGGGGAGATATTGTCGCAACCCCCCTCTACTTCGCATGAATTGGGGGGGTCGCGGCGACCCCCCCAATTCATGCGAAGTAGAGGGGGGTTGCGCCAATATCTCCCCCAAGTTTCAGCTTCTGGGGCGCTCTAGAACTGGGGATAGGATATAAGAAGTAACATCAAAAAATGGCTGCCGGACGTGACCGGGAAGGTGTTTATGTGTTGTCCAAATTTTTAGAAATCGTCGGTAGAGAACGACAGTGTGTATGCACATTTACCTTCAAATTCAAGTGACTCAAAAAGTGACCCGCAGGTGTACACCGGTGCCGCGGAAGAAGGTTTTGTGCACCCAGCGCTTTTAGCAAGTAATGATTTAGTCATTTGCACTTATGAAACACTGCGAACTGAGATACATTTTGCCACTGCTTCTCAGAATGACAACCGGAGGGGTTGGTCTTCTTGTTTTTTTAAGTGGAACTGAGATACGCAATTTTTTTAGCTTTTGTGAAGTTGTTTAATCGGTGAAAGCGGGTTCGGTGGTTTCAGTGGCGTAGCCAGGATTTTTGAGCGGGGGGGGGGCGGATTGTTTACGGAGCCCGGCGAACGGGGGACCCCTAAAATTTGACCCCTGTAGTAGGGATATTGCGTCATGGCGCTGGCGCCATTCGTAGGCGCCACGCCATGGCGCCATTGGCGTTGGCATTGGCGCCAAAGAACGCTGTATGTGTATGTATTTTACATAAATACATATACAGCAAAATGGAAACATTTAAGTGCATTTTCACAGTACTTGGGGCTGTCGCGATCTGTCAAGTGAAGATACATGTTTTTGCAAAATGACCTAAAAATCGTTCCACCCGAGCACGTTTCTGGACATTTTTTACGTCTCACCCTACGCCACTGGATGGTTTACGGTTTTCGGTGTGCTTTGTGGAACCTGTGAGAATTATGTTTCAGTGCTCAAATGTCTAATGTGACAATGCGCGTTTTCAACGGTCCGAATCGGTTCGGAAATAGCTGAGTTATTAAAACATTATATTTGGCAAGTCTAGACAACTGGACTTTGACACTTTTTAAAATTGTTCGGAAAAAGCAATCAATCTTTGCTCATAGCATTTTAGAGTTTGCACGGTTTTATTTTTTTTCAAACATTGTTCGGAGATATTTGTTCCGACGGATCATTTAGAGAAGGGTGTGGAATGGAATGGCATTGAAATTGAACTTGAAATTTCGCCTACATAGTGACGGAATGGCTCCATGGCGCTGGCGCCATTCATAGGCGCCACGCCATGGCGCCATTGGCGCCAGCACCAGCGCCAGAAACCGCTGTATATGTATGTAAATACACGTTCATATACAGCGCTGGGCACACAATTTCATGGATTTGTGTCACCAGGGACCGATCCGCTGATAACTCGGTGTTGGAGGGAAGGATAGCGCGCAAGCGCGCGAAATTTTTGCACCTACCATGAAAAATGTAACGGAAAAGTTGCATTTCAGGTCTCACGGCAAAAGGTCTCACCCCGGGAGCAGGGGGGTGGGGGGGGGCTCCTCGATACGGTGCATACGGCACACCCCTCCCCAAAGGTACCCCAATACCCCCCATCACAGCCCTGCGCACCCCAAAGCAGCACCCCATAACCCCCTGCCCCCTGCTGCTGATCGACTGGTGGCGGGTAGTGTGCGACGAGGCCCAGTTGGCCGGGGGCGCCGCCGCCGCCAGCTCCATGTGCGCCCAGTTGTGGGGTACAAATAGGTGGTGCGTCACCGGCACCCCCGTCAGGAGGACCGCCAGGGGTGGGTGGAGGGGGGTGGGGGTAAGGGTTTAGGGGGTACCGGCCATGTTTTCGCGAAATTAGTCAATTTTCGAACTTGCCCGCGAAAACAAATAACGAGGTGCCTGGTGGATGAGTACTAAAAATTTCAGCGGCCATGAAAAAACTGTTTCGAAGCTCGTGTTTTGAAAAAATTTGTTGCAAGTCGAAGTTGCAAACTAAAACACATATAGCATACAATAAGAGTAGGCTGAATGTCGCATGTCGCCATTTCAGTTTTCACAGAATTCACGGTGAAAACTAGTGTGCTTACGGCCATTTGGTTGCCTTCACGAACGCCGCACCCTTTTCAGAACTGCAAGGCCTTGTGCGCTTTCTTCACTTACCACCGCTGGATAACAAGTTTTGGTTCGATCGCATGTTTTGGCGGCCGTACATTCGGTGCGTCGCCGATGGTAAATCATTGGATCGGTGTGAAGCTGTGCGAATTTTGGCCCAATTTGTGTGGCGCAATGAAAAGTCTAGAGTGGCTGGCGAGGTTAGCAAAAATAATGACTCTTGTTATTCTCTGAGGTTTACAGGTCGTAGCCGGGAACGGGGAACCTAAAAAGCTGACAATTCAATACAACATGCAGCTATCTCGCAAAAAATGGTGGAGAAGGTATTAACGTTAACCAAAAATACCAGTATTTTAACAACACTGCATGTACGCGTACATGGTATGGTGCGCATGTAGACCCCATGCATATAAACCCGGTGCCCATGTTGACCGGTGCGCATGTACGGTTGAACAACATGCGCACCGGGTCTACATGGGCACCGGGTAGAAATACATGGGCACCGAGCCTACATGCGCACCGGCACAGACCCGTCGATGTCAAGTAGCGTGTGTGGGGTCAATCAATTATGGTAGGATTCTGCGCGTACTTTGTGGTCCGCCGAGTATACGAACCCCCGAAAGTAACTTCTCCGGCCGCGCGCAGATGGGCGTGCCGCCGCAAGAAACCATCTCGTGCGTGGCCTCTTTCACGCCGATCGAGCAGCACTTTTATTCGCGACTGCGGCAGCAGCAGATAATCGCGGCGCGCAAAGTTTTGGCTCTGAATTTGCCAGTTTTCGGGGAGATCGCCGCCAGGCGTGGATTCATTTCGGTTGAGGAGTTGCCAATGGCGCTGCTGCCCAAGTGGGCGCTGGATGTTGTTGGTTTGCGTTTTTTGTTTGTTTGGGCGTGCAAAAAGTGCACTGCCACTGGCCGGAATCGAACCCTAGTGGCCTGAGCGCTGGATGTACGCTGCGACGGCAATGCCCTTAACCGTAAGTATAAGTTTTCAAGAAATTTGTACTACTTATACTCAGATATGTTCAAGTCATTTACTTTTATTTCAAAGTGAACAATCGAAAAATTAATAAGGTTCCCGTGTTCTCAAAATACACCTGGGACAGTTCCAGAACCAGTAAAATGTTTGCCATTTCAGTAAAACGCGTTAGGCATTTTACAGGGCATTTTACAGGGTCGGAGACTGGCACCTGTATTTTAACAACACTTGTGAAAACTGCAGCTGACGGCGCCGCTGCACAACTTGCGCAAGGCGTGCGTGCACCCCGAGATCAGCACGCGCGGCCGCTTCACCGCCCTGGAGCTGAGCAACAAGTTTGTGCGGCACATTATATCGATTTCATTGTGACGTTGGAAGGGTGTACAGTATAGTAGGGTGTTTATTGTAGGCGACATTCTTCATAGCGATTTCTGGGACTCCATACTGAAATACTCGTACAGTATCTGAATATCGCGTATCGACCACGCGAATTGTGAAAAACAACAACGGATTTGAGACTTTTAAAATTTGTTTCTTTCCAAACCAAACGAGTTTTGTTTGACTCAACTAGGTTTCAAACAGGACCAGTTTTTCGGACCGGGACCGGGACCAGAAATTTTCTAATGTCGGGACCGGGACTGGGACAATGGTGTCGGGACCGGGACCGGGACTGGGGTGTCGGGACCGGGATCGCCCCAGTCCCGACATTTTGCCGATCCATGTGCCGGGACCGCGGTCCCGTTTGAACCCTAGACTCAACCCCACAAAAATAAAACCGTCCCTGTTTTTTTCAGCGAAGCTTCACTATCGGCGGTGCTTTTGCGCATGGTGCAGTCGGAGGTCAATTTGTGCAGCGACGCTCAGCGGAGAGTTTCTGCTAGTATGTTTCATTTTGTGTTTGCATCAAGATTTAATTCCATGAGACGCAGAAACCGTAAAATTAACGAACAAATCATTGAAGGAGTTGTTTCCTAATGGCGGCCCGCACACTAGTTGACACATTTGTGTCAACTGGTCTGTGTCAACTCAGATTTCGGCTTATCTCCATCTCCAAATACACACGCGGCAATGTTGAAAAATGAACATTACGACAAGTGCATTGGGAGATCGCTCTGCGACACGTGAAGTCGGAATCTGAGTAGGGATGTCCAAAAAACGTTTTTTTAACGACCCTGTTTTTTATAAAAAAAACGTTTTAAAAAGACACGTTTTTTGAATTTAAAACGTTTTTTTTTTTTCAAAAGCTTCCAGTTATGGTTATGGGTCAACATATACAGGTACATTAGACAACTGGCAGTACTTTGTGATGTTAAATATAGCCACAGAATGGCTGTGGAACCATGGGATAGCATTATAAGTGGGTATTTATGTCAAAAATATCCGTTTTATGTCGACTTCTTACGTATATCGCTTTTTGTCGAATGTTTGTGACTTCAAGTGAAGTTGGGCATGGAAAAGTGCTTAAATAATGTTATAAGAGCAGGCAAATACATAGGCAGTGATGTATCACACTGTACAGCTTTACGGGGGCACATTGGCTGAATATTATATACTACACTAACATATCGCGGCTTATTATGACACAATAGCATGAACAAATGGAAGGTTTCACACTAAAAATGCCTCAAAACTAGGGTTGGAAAAAAAACGTTTTTTTTAACTCGATGTTTTTTTTTATTAAAAAAACGTTTTTTTTTAAAGCTCCCAGATATGACCTAGTGTCAACATATATAGGTATATCAGACACTGGCAATACTCTGTGATGTTAAATATGACCATATAATGGCTGTGGAGCCATGGGATAGCATTATAAGTGGTGATTTGTGTCAAAAATATCCATTTTTCGTCGACATATCGTTCGTATATCGCCTTATAGTCGAATGTTCATGACTTCAGGTAAAGTTTGGCACGGAATGGTGATCAAACAAGGTTATAAAAGGAGGTTGTTACTTTGGGAGTGAAGTTACACACTGTGGAGGTACATGGAAGCACATTACCTCAATATTATATATTACAGCAACATATGTCGGCTTATTCACCCATGGTAGCACATAGAAATGGATGTTTTGATACTAAAAATGCAACAAAACCAATGAAAACAACCACCAATGTCAATTTGTGTGTGAAATTGCGCGCTTGCGCGCAAAAATTTTGCAAAATACCTAGTGCTTAGTACTAAAAATTTCGGCCGATGTTTTTTTAAAAAAAAAACATTTCGGACGTCATGTTTTTTTTTAAAAAAAAACGTTTAAAAAAAAACATCGGCCAACCCTACTCAAAACCAATGAAAACAACCACCAATGCTAATGGGCATGTGAAATTGCGCGCTTGCACGCAAAAGAATTGCAAAATACCCAGTGCTTAGTACTAAAATTTTTGGCTGCCGTTTAAAAAAAACGGTTTCGATGCCTCTGTTTTAAAACAAACAAACAACGTTTTGTTTTATTAAAAAACGGTTGAAAAAACACCGGCCATCCCTAAATCTGAATTGACACAGACCAGTTGACACAAATGTGTCAACTAGTGTGTGGGCTACCAATGTGTCTCCCATTCGTCCGAGCAGTCTTATCAAGATCAAACCAGACCACACACACTTCTGAAAAACGTTCACCCAAACGCACGCATAGCCTACAACGGCATAGCCGGCGTGCATTGGCTCAACGGCGACTGGCCTCAAGCGGCTTACTGTTACAGGGAGGCCCTGTGCAGCGCCAAAAAACACCTGCGCCAGTTTGGCAGCGTCGATAAGCTGCCCAGGGTTCATGCCTTGCACAATTTGGCAGTGTTGTTAGAGGTTAATGGCCCTTAGGGTTGGAAAAAAATTTTTTTTTAAACGCCTTGATTTAAAAAAAAATTGCTTTTATAAAATTAAAATCAGATTGTTTTTAAAATCGCCCAAAATGGGGGTATAGAGAAAAAATATGTCTGTTAAGTGTCAGACAATGTATTGTTATGTCTATTGTAGGGATGGAAAAAAAGCGCTTTTTTTAACGGCCCCGCTTTTTTTAAAAAAAAGCGCTTTTTAAAAAAAAAACGCGCTTTTTTCACTTTTTTTCAAAAAATGTCGAGATGTTCCCTAAAAAGCTCCCAAATATGGTTCAGTATCAATATATACAGGTATATCAGACAAGTGGCAGTACTTGTGATGATATATAGCCATAGAATGGCTATGTAGTCATGGGATAACATGATTTCTGCCAAAAAAATCCTTTTTATGTTGACTCATTATGTATATCGCTGTTTGTGAATGTTTCGTAACTTCAAGTGAAGTTAGGCATGAAATAGTGCTTATAAATAAGGCTATAAGAGAAGGCTAATACATTGAGACTAATGTTTCTCACTGTAGAAGTATGTGGGGGCACATTGGCTGAATATTCAATACTACACTAACATATCACAACTTATTATTACATGATAGCATGCAGGAATAGAAAGCAATGACACAAAAAATACCACAAAACCGATGAAAACAACCACAAATGTCAATTTGTGTGTAAAATTGCGCGCTTGCGCGCAAAAATTTTGCAAAATACCCAGTGCATAAGTACGAAAATTTTTGCCAGCGCTTTTTTTTTAAAAAAAGCGCTGGGACCATAGCGCTTTTTTTTTTAAAAAAGCGGCGTTTTTAAAAAAAAAAGCGCTTGAAAAAAAGCGCTGGCCATCCCTAGTCTATTGTGGTCATATCATGACTGTGGAGTCATGGGATAGTATTATAAACAGTGATTTCATTCAAAAATATCCATTTTATGTCGACTTGTTACCTATATCGCCTTTTGTCAAACGTTCGTGACTTCAAGTGAAGTTCAGCATGGAATAAGGCTGTAAGAGAAGGCTAATACATTGACAGTGATGCTACACACTGTAGAAGTATGTGGGAGCATACTGGCATGGATATTATATACTACACTAGCATATCATGGCTTATTATTACACTGTAGCATGAATAAATGCAATTTTTTACACTAAAAATGCCCAAAAACCCATGAAAACACCACCAATGGTAATGTGTATAGCTAGAAATTGCGCGCTTGCGCACAAAAAAATTGCAAAATACCTAGTGCAAGTCTACCAGAAATGTTTCAATCAAAATAAAATCAGTTTCCACCCCTTGAATAAAAAAAATTAGATAAAAAAAATCAGTTTAAAAAAATCAAGTGCCAACCCTACTACATGCAGTAGTTTACTACCGATATTCAAAAAATGTGAGAACTTCGTCATTTGGAATTTTAGTTGACGGAAATCTGATGTGTATTAACCAATTTCGGTAGTAAACGAAACTTGGACTAAACTGAACTCAACTTGAAACACTTTACAAATTGTAAATAATAAATTGTAGAACCCTGAACGTCGTGCCTTGATCCCGCCCACTTTGGAGGATGACCAATTGCCACTTTTTGAGGCGGGGCTTCGCGATGAAATAGTCTCCGATTCCTGGGATTCGCTGTGCCGGGAATCGAACAAGTTGCGTGCCAAAACAGAGGAGGCTATGCAGGCGTGGAGTGAGGTTCGTCGTAGTTTTTTTAAAGATATTTATTTTTATAAAAATCTTGCGTGAATTTGAAGAAAAAAATTGAATTGTACAGTAATGTGGCCTAGTTTACTAGCTCACTAGACATAACACTAGTTGACTGCCAAAATTCCGTAACTGATAAATTTGTTCTTAACACGTTTAATCTTATCACAATGAATCTGTATCTGTCAACAGTAGTTGACGGACTCCTCATTCCGGGTAACACAAAGCTGATTATCAGTTTCCGAAATTTAGGCCGTGAACTGGTTTGCGTGGTGAAGCCAATAAATAAAGAGTCTGAATATGAATGTGTCTGGTCTGGTGAATGAATCAAGTGAGTAAATTCTCAATATTTTTTGATACTGTACACACAGTATTCACATACCGTATTTGCTTGAATAACCCCCCTCGAATAATCCCCCCCTGTAAGACGAGTGAGGAAATAATAATTCCACCCTCGAATAATCCCCCCCCTTTAAAGATTTGATTAATTTGTTATACCTAATTTTGACAAAAATGGCACGTTATTGTGTTTATAAGGCATATTCGTGAAATGAGTTGATAAACACATGATTGAAAATTTTGACGAAATAATAATCCCCCCTTGAATACCCCCCCCCCCCCCCTCGAATATTTCCCCCTCAAAAACGTCTGACGAAATAATAATCCCCCAGGGGGATTATTCAAGCAAATACGGTTATTATGTGGCCATCACTGTAAAAACTTCAATAAGTGGAGCCAAATTTGGATCACCTCTCCCACCAATCGAACCCCTTAGCTTCGATTGGGGGCACCTTGGTGTTGTTGTATTCCGTGTACTGGAGACGACACGCCCGCGTGCCGGTGTTGTGCGAAAATGTGACGCACACCGGGGACGCGCTGCATGCCGCCGCACATCGACCTGTGCGGTTTCAAATGTAAAATGTTTGACATAGTGAACTCATAAATATGTAATTTTTCGCGGTCACACTGACTTTTTTCGTCTATTTTTTACAGTAATTTCCAAAAATAAGGCTGTACTTGCCAACAGTGCACTGGGTCGGCGAGCATTTTCAATTTCATTTTTTTACAATTCGATTTCAAAAACATTTTTGACCATCCCTCACAGTGCACATTATTTTACACAAGGTGTCCTGGTGGCTTCGGGGATCGCCCTTTCTATGTGACACATGAATAAAATAATAATACATAAAGAATATAATAAATAATATATTTAAAAAATGGTACGCAATATTCAAAAGTGATTGAACCTGAATTACACTTTTCAAGTGTCGATATGATGGCTATTTCATGCGCTGTCATATCTTTGGCTTTTACGTACCAATTTGCCTGCGCGTGACTGAAACGGTAAAACTATGGACATCTATAAGTAGCTGCGCAAGAGTTCAAGTGGGACTGGGGTCGGAACCGTGACTTTGTGTGTGAATTTGTGTGTGTAAATGTCTTCAAATTTGAGAAACCTGGTGCCAGTTCCGCAAAATCAGAAGTGAGAAATGAAATGGGAAAGGCGAAGTAAAAGCGCAAAGGCGCAGTGAAATGGCAAGTGAAATGGCAAAAGCGAAATTACTTTTGATTTTGATTTTTTACTTCGCTTTTGCCAATTACTTGTCGTTTCACTTCGCCTTTGCGCTTATACTTCGCCTTTGCTTTTTTTCCTATTTATAATTCACTTCTCATTTTGCGGAACTGGCCCCTGGCGTTGGTCATGCTTACGGATCGAAATCCCGCTTGAACCCAAACTGTCACGATGCCGCACCGCACACTGAAATTTTGCGTTCAGCGTTCGAACGTATTTGCACGCTGAACTATAAACGCTGAAATCAAAATCTAAAGAACACAACGTTTTTGAAGCGTAAAAACTTCATAATTTGTAATATTTCGCGCAATTTGCATGTGAGTCGAAGTTTTTAGGCTTCAAAAACGTTGTGTTCTTTAGATTTTGATTTCAGCGTTTGTAGTTCAGCGTGCAAAAACGTTCGAACGCTGAACGCAAAATTTCAGTGTGCGGTGCGCCATTAAAAACAAACCGTAGCTTTTGGATCCTTAAATTGACAAACTATACCGTATGCAGTTGCATCCAGTGCCAGATGCATTCCTGTGTTTGCGCCCTGGAAATTTTGTTTTCGCGTATATTTATGTCCAAAACAGGGACGTAGCCAGGATTTTTGAGCGGGGGGGGGGCGGATTGTATACGGAGCCCGGTGAACGGGGGGGGCGGCACCCCCCCCCCCCCCCCCAAATTTCGACCCCAGCGGTAAAGGAATGGCGCCTTGGCGCTAGCGCCATTCGTAGGCGCCACGCCATGGCGCTATTGGCGTTGGCATTGGCGCCAAATACAGCTGTACATGTATGTATTTTATATACCTACATATACAGCGACGGGGACAGATTTTGAGAAATTTTTTTGGCCTGAACTATAAATATGAAGGAAAAATACGGTGCGGCGCCGAAATGCGCGCAAAATTTTTCCGGACTGCCGACAAAATCGCTTTACGGAAGTGCCATTTCTGGCATATTTTTTGGTCCGACCCGGAAAGGGGGCCCCCCTGGCTACGTCCTTGGTCCAAAATTATTATTTTTGAATCGACAAAGCACTGTGGGGTTTTCGTATCGGGAACTCACACTTATCCACATGTAGTCATAGTTAGGGGAATTTTTGCGCAGGTTCCAATCATTCATATGGATTGGAATTATATCGGTCATGTTTTGCGGCCTGATCGGGTACAAATTTCCTGCGGTTTATTTTTATTTTTTGGGGTTTGTATTTTATTGGTATTGCGACTAGTGATGGTAAAATCACCGGGAAATATGGCACCGCACCCATAGGGGATTTTGGGGTTAGCATTTTGGGGGGGGGGTTCACCCGCCGGCGCGTGCTAATAACTCGGGAACCGCTTGGCGAAAAATGTTGAAATTTGGATATGATATAGATAAATGTTGGGGCTACGCACAATTTTGACGATTTTTTTCTACGACCCCCCAGACCGGAGATAGGGGGGGGGGGCAAAAAAACACTGTCATTTGCGTTTTTTTTTGGGTGTCGTCGAGAAACTGCAAACCTGGACATCAATAGCTCGGTCATTTGTGAACCGATTTTAGTCATTAAAATGTTAAAATGATCACAAATGTTCGGAGAGTTCATTTCTGAGGTCAAATCGGAGATACACATGTGTTTATATATCGTCTTAGCCTGATTTCGAAATGCAAAATTTCCGCAAAAGTTTGCTTTTTGGACATGCTATCCTATTCTCCTGATCGAGAGAAACTCATTAAAACAAAAATGAGATCGATATCTCTTTCCAATCAAAAGTTACAGCTACTTTTATCTGCGCGCTACACACACACTCATCACTACCACGCAGTACGCGGTCATTTTCTTCCGCGCCATGACCTCGCTGCATAGTGCCTTTTATTTAGCACTTTTCCGCTATTTTTGAATACCGTGTTTCCTCGAATTACCCTCTGGGGGTTTATTTTTTCAGAGTGGAAATTTTGAGGGGGTTAGATGAGGGGGGGTTTATTATTTCGCCAGAAATTTTTTGAAATCCCAGTACGAAATTGTCGTTCCAAACGTACGCAGACGTTGTAAAATGCAACAAAAACCATTGAGTATAAGACTCTACGGACTTCTATAAGTATTTACGCAGTATAAACCTTGTTCTAACGTAACACAGTAATTGTTTTCAACGTGTGTTCTGCTTGGACCACAAACCGTAGCTGTCATTTACATTTAAATGTCATTTACACCCAATTTGAGGGGGGGGGGGGGGTATTTCGAGGGGAGGTTTATAAATTCATATTGCCCATTTTGAGGAGGGTATTTCTAGGGGGTATTTCGAGAAAATACGGTAGATAAATGAAAATGAATCCACCGCTAAATCGGAGCAGAGTGT
>CAXIWS010000391.1:0-14158 GCA_964036195.1 Sphaerolaimus hirsutus
TTTTAAATTTGCAACTGAACGCAATGTGTAACATGTCAACTAGTATGTGGGCCACCATTGTTGTTATTTTGTCATTGTCATTTAATTGTCATTGAACTCACCCACATTGTTCCACCAATGGTGGTTTACAAGTGGTATGTTTTGTGTTGACTGGTTCTGTACTTGATTCAAGTAATGTCTTCTTCTCATGGCAGTCTTGCATACAGCTGTTGAAATTGATCTTTTTCTCTAACCGCTGCAAGTGTAAATAAACAGCATATTGGCCTAGGTCTGCTAGTTCCTTGAATTTTTTGATGGTAGAATTCGGATTTATGCACCTGTAAATGTGGCGATTTTTGTAATTATTCAAATCGTAATTTGTTTATTTGTATGGTGTTTACCTATGTACTTTTATGGAAGGCACCAGTTTCCTGGCTTCAAGTTTGTTTTCTGAAGAGCAGAAATTGTTATTGCTGAGTGCCTGTTCATGCCTACATTTGAAATTGTTGCTGTTTTCATCTGAATCATATTCAGATCTTGGGAAACTGCCAGAAATATTGAGCCTTGCAAATGAGTTCAGTTCAATCTGAAGCATCACTAATGGTAATTCACCGCATTGATATTTATGAACATACTCCAAACGCCCAAATAAACTTCGATTCAGGCACCAGTGGAGTGGGTGAAAAGTCAGAAAACTTCGAATGTTTGAATTTGACACTTTACATGACATTTTACTTGACTTTTGACATTTTGCAGCGTATAGGAGTGGCGGCACATTTAGTTCAGTATACCTACCCAATCTTTACCAATTCACTCATTGTTGAAACTAACCCAGTTTCACCGAAATGGACGGATGCCAAGGTGCACCGGTGTAAATCCGTCCAGTAATGAAATTGGCACTGGAGTCTAGCCGCTTCAATGTTTTTGATTTCCTGGCCCTGGGGCAGTCCCAAACCTTGTAAAATGTCAAATGTCAGGCAAAGTGTCAAAAGTTATGTAAAATTCCCCGGAAACTGGCAGACGTAAGTTTTAACGTGACTTTAAACACTTGCATGACATTTGACATTTTACAGGGTTTGGGACTGGCACCTGGTCGCCGTGCCTCTCCGCACAGCTCAGAAAACACTCGTCCATAGATTCCTGTTCAAAGTCCCACCATTTTTGCACACTTTTCAGACAGTCTGTGTGTGTGGAATTGCTACAATCGCAATATGGTGGCTGCGTTCGAAAATTTTACCAGTTTTTTGGCATTTCATTGTAAATAGTAACCCTAAATTCTCGAGTAAAGCCCCAGGGGAGTTATTTTTTCGTCAGTGTTTTCGAGGGGGAATTATTCAATAGGGGAAAGCTTTCAAGGGGGTTATACGAGAGGGGGAGTTATTCAAGAGGGGGGAGTTATTCAAGGGAGATTTATTCAAGAGGGAGTGTTATTCTAGGCGGAGTTATTCAAGAGAGGAAAGTTATTCACGGGGAGTTATCTTTTCCTCACATTATGGGGGAGTTATCTTTTCCTCACATTATGGGGGAGTTATTCAAGTGGTATCTTATTCGAGGATTTGCGGTATTTATGAAAAATCGCAAAGAATGTATAAAATAAAACAGACATTTTCAATCAAATCCGGTTCATGTGTTTCTGTCGTACAGGTGCCCTGGGTGAAATGCGCAAGGCAACACAACACTGACGCCACTATCTGCATTGTGAAATCATATTATCGAAAAGTGACGTAAAAGGCGTCAGGTGCTAGTCCCAAGTCCTGTAAAGTGTAAAGTCAAGTATCAAATGTCATGACAAAACAGGGGTTTGGTAGATTTGGACCCCCGCGGGGGTTCATATAGATAGCAAATCGATCCTCCGGAGGGATAGATAGCTGATAAGAATTTTTTTTTTTTTTGGGGGGGGGTTCGCAGGGTTTCAATATATAGGCTTTTCCGCGGTATAGAAGGAAGAAAAGGGGAAAAAATCGCTAAAAGTAAGCGAAAAATAAGTATTTAAGCACATATATAGCCAAAATAGGCGATAATGAACATGAACTAGCGATTTTGGAGGCGAAAAACTATAAAAAGGTACGAAAATTAGCGATTTTGAGCGAAACTTGGCCAAGAATTTTCAAAAATCGCTCCAGAAATCACTTCAAAAATTGCCACCGGGATAGATAGATAGCTGGCGGATTTGGGGGGGGGGGGGGGGGTAACCCCCCCCCCCTACTAAACCCCTGTGACAAAAGTCGTACAAATTTGTAATTTGTTTTCCAAAGTGTCAATTGTCGTGCAAAGAAATAAAATATTTTCAGTATACTCGGCGGGCAGCACACCTAGTATGAAAACCTAGTATAATAAAATATTTTTTATTGACAGCTAACATTACATTTGACACTTAGGTTAGTTTTCACTTTACAGAGCTTGTGACTGCCCCCAGAACGGCTAGTAACAAAACAATAGCGCCATGGTGCTTTTCAAGTTTGCATCGTCAAGCACCTTTGCGCTTTTTTGCTTTGGTGCTGGCGCCACGCGCTTTGTTCCTGCCACTGATAGAAAATAAATAGGTATGTACCTATTGAAGTTGGTGCATTATTTACCTGAAACATTTTTTTGTTCACCACCATGTCAAAGTGACCGAACTTGAGTTTTTAATAGTGTCCTGCAGGCAGTGTTCTGCAGATTAATTGATAAACGCAAAAAATGATTGAAAAAGGCCATAATTGGGTCTGTATATTTTAGTCACACTAGAATGTTGATCTATTTATGTCTGTAGTCTGCTCCACACTTGTTTAAACTGCATTAATTGAAAATTTGGTGAATCATTAAAATACCCAGTGTAAACTGTACCTAAAAGTCACACATTATAAAAATTTACAGGGTTTATGTGAATAATGTTTTCCCGGAATAAAAATTACATGCACATTAACATGCGTGATTCACAATTTCACATGCTTGTGATGAGAGTTGTTTACAGTTACCCCATGGCCATTTGTAATGTTACATAAAATTTACAGTTACCCCATGACCGTAAATTTTGTAATGTTACATAAAACATCGTGGTAAACGGTAATACTTGAGGGGGGTAATTCTTTTTATCGTAGTTTTCATTTCTTGTAAATATGTCCATGTCCAATGTACGGTATGCATTAATACGGTCGGGTGCTCAGAAGTAGTGATGGAAAAGCACCGGGGCACCGGTGCCCCGGTACTGGGCACCGAATGGCACCAGCAACGGTGCTGTTGCGGTGCGGTGCCATTTTGCGGGGGTGCCCTGCCGCTTCCAGTGCCATTTTTTCCAGAATAGCACCGGTGCCGGTGCGGTGCGGTACCATTTTTCAGCCGGTGCCAAAGGTGCTAGCACCAGGGCCAAAGCAAAAGGCACCGGGAAAGTTGTAATAGGGTGTAAAATTTCGTCAACAGCATGTGCTTATTCATATTTATAAGATCAATATTTTAGATTCAACTGTTTTTAGTCATTTTTAGAAAAAATATCTCGTCAAATTTACTTTGAAATGTGCCATACCCTTCTGAAGAGGGAATACATGAGTGTGTTTTCTTCAATCATAAATATTACGTTTGTTTTGCCATTTTGTTCATAATTTGTTGTCAGTATATGACAAAATATAAAACATTTCCTGTACAATATCCACCCCAGACATTAGACAATAGTGACTACCGGTATGTGTATTGGAGCAGATTTAAGATTTGAGCTATCATTTGTAGTTATTATAATTGCTTCAATAAGTGATCGCCACATCATTCTGATCATTTTGAATGCTCAAACATCAAAATCGATAGAGAATTCATGGAAAAATGCACTTCCGAAGGTGCGGCCTCTAAGAAAATACCCGATAAATCGTTCGGAACATTGAGCACGGTGCGGTGCCTTTCGGTGCTAAGACCGGCAACCGGCCGGTGGCCCAGGGTGCCGGTGCTATTTTTTGCTGGTGCCCAAGGTGCCAGGTGCCCTTTCTGAGGAATGGCACCGGTGCCGGTGCGGTGCGGTGCCATTTTTCCCGGTGCCTTTTCCATCACTACAGTCAGAAGTCCGACACTATACTGACTCAACTAAAACTATTTGTGCTCACTGGATCAGCCCACTACGAGAATGTGTGTCCTGTATTTTTGTAAGTATAATATGTAAGTAAACATGTAAATCTTAAAATACCTTAATACATAGCATTTACGTGCCCTATATTTACAATTTTAAAGTGGTGGGGGGGGGGGAGGGGGTTCTATGAAGATTTGGTGATGGAATGATCAAATTAGCGTTGTGTGATTCCCACATTGATCTGTATTTCGAAAGTTGTGCATATTTAGCCTATAATATTGCTCGTGCAACACGTATCCAAATACTATTTCTCCCATAAAAAAAATTCCGAAACAGATGTTCGGAAACGTGTCTCCTTTCTCCCAAAAAATCCCGCCAAAATCCCCGCCCCCATGCTTTTTCAAGAATTTCTCGAAGACCACGAACGTGTGGATTTGATACCCCCTTCTATTGTTAGAAATGAACCCAGGACCCCCCAAACGGGACAATCTGAAAATGGGAACAAAGTTAAACCTGGTTCGAGCAGATGGGGACAGCATTCGAAGTTTAGATCGACTGGCACGCAAACGAATGTGAGTTTTTTTGGGCGGTTTGGGTGCCTTTGTTATTGTGTTTTTTTGTTTGTTTTTTCTTTGGCACAGCGCCAGCTGGATCTGCTGAATACGAACACTTTCACGCGTATTTTGGCAGGGGAGGCATAAGTTCTCTGGAGCTTATCCCTGGTTTTTTTACCACCGATGTCCCTACCGTACTGTGGTAGTACGGTAATACCGTAATTCCGTCTCTGATGCGCAGGTTTGCAGCAAAATCAGGGAAATGTGCATTTGGATACACATCGAAGTGTATCCAAATGCACATTCCGCTGATGCTGCAAATCCTGCGCATCAAGGGCGGAATACGGTATTACCGTACCTTCACCTTGATGCTCAGGGAGCACCAGCTACTGCCGGGTGCGGGTACAAGCCCCCCGGTGCCCGAACCCCAAATTGGGTTGGGCACCGGTTCCGGCAGCGCCGTATGCCGCACGCAAAGTGCTGGGCGGAGACCCATAGGGCGCTCCGCCCAACAGGCGGCAGCCCGCTCACCGGTATAGTTCCCAGCAGGCGGGCGAATGAAAAAGCGTATTGTTCAGTGATATAAATAAAAAACGGCTACCAAAATCCTCAACCACCAGAAATCCACAAGAAATGAAAAATTCGCACAAAGTTGCTTTTTGAGGGACCAAATGGGGGGATTAAACAAGGGTCTAGGTTGATGAAATTTTGCATGTGCCTAGTATTTTCGCAGTACTTGCTCATGCAACAAGCCGCATGTTTGTACTAGCTTCCATAAATTTTCTAGAAGCCGTGAAGCTACCGGCCTTTTGTAATTTCCGTCATAATTGTCAGTAGTCATAAAAAGGTGAATTTTTCGTTTGACAAATGTGGGAGTTTCTTTTGAAGTTACATTCTGAAATTTTGCATGTGCCTAGTACTTTCGCAGTACTTGCTCATGCAACAAGCCGCATGTTTGTACTAGCTTCCGTAAATTTTCTAGAAGCCGTGAAGCTACCGGCTTTTTTTAATTTCCGTCATAAATGTCAGTTGTCATAAAAAGGTGAATTTTTCGGTTGACAAATGTGGGAGTTTCTTATGATGTTACATTCTGAAATTTTGCATGTGCCTAGTACATTCGCAGTACTTGCTCATGCAACAAGCCGCATGTTTGTACTACCTTCCGTAAATTTTCTAGAAGCCGTGAAGGAAGCTAGCATCTTCCGTACAATCGTAAAAAGTACGAAAACCCCAAAAATGACTAACGAAGTGCTGTAGCCTACCCGAGCTGCACGCCGTACCCGAGCTGCACGCCGCCTGTGCCTGCATGCATGCCAAAATGAAATAAAAGTACAGATTTGTTTGAATCAGTATGAATTTCGCACATTAGGAAAGGCAATCACGTAAACGTAAACGAAAGTAAACGTTTTCACAAAAATGCGTATTGTTGTTACATTGCAGTTGACATTGTCAACTTATGTCAACTTATGTCAACTGAGTTCGTTCATTTCAGCGAAACGATTGAAAGAAGCTTCTCAGACATGAAAAATGCGCCAAAAGTGGAAACCCGCAAAATGTATGTTTCATGTTACCACTGAAGTAACATGCTTTGTATACTTGAATCGGTTTTTACGACCCTCCCTGTATAAAGGTGTACATAGCCAACAAGAAATTGGCAATTTCTTGGAGGGTCCTTTGGGGAACTGGCGCTAATTTATAACCAGTTCACATTGCAGTTGACCAATTTTGTACCCATTCATAAAGTATGAATGGGTTTTCATACCCATAAGTGGTTTTTACCCAACTGTTACAAGGTAAATATACCTTGCGATAAATAATCGACATTGCGGCAAACACCATAATTTTCTTTTTGAAAGTGTGCCCCAATTTCGATCTGTACACCTTTATACAGTAGGTCAATAAAACCGATTCGAGTATTGATAGCCTGTTTCTTCAATGCTCACATGAAACATACATTTTGCGGGTTTGTACTTAAGTGCTTTGTAAGTGGTTTTTTACCTTGAAAAGGTGTATACCTTGTAACAGTTGTGTAAAAACTAGTGATGTAAAAGCGCCATGGCGCTTGGCGCTATTTTGCTGTGGCGCGCTTGGCGCTCGCATCCCAAAAGCGCCATGGCGCTTTTGGCGCTTGGCGCCAAAAGTCTGGCGCTTTTTACATCACTAGTAAAAACCGCTTAGGGGTATGCAAACCCATTCATACAGGTATGAATGGGTAACAAATCATTGACCAAGAAGAATCACCTTCAACAGATTCTTGACAATGGTCCTTTCATGTGTGACACATAATTGATACGGGTTTTCCCTACATAAAGTACGAAAACCTCTAAAATGACTAACCAAGTGCTGTACCCGACCCGAGCTGCACGCCGTAGCCGAGCTGCACGCCGTAGCCGAGCTGCACGAGGTAAAAAGTGCTGTTGAATAGTCATGTAAAGTGTACCTGTTTTTACCCAAATGTTACAAGGTAAATACCTTGAAAAGGTGTTTACCTTGTAACGTTTGGGTAAAAACCGTGTATGGGTATGGCAAACCATTCATACAAGTATGAATGGATAACAAATCGTTAACAGAATCACCTTCAACAGATTTTTGACAATGGTCCTTTCATGCATGAAACATAATTGATATGGGTTTGGGGATATTGATATTGATATGGGTTTGTGTTTGGGGTTTGGGTTTGGCGCTTGGCGCTAGAATGCTGTGGCGCCATTGGCGCTTCATATTATCTCCTTTGGCGCTTGGCGCTAAGGTCCAGAAAAGCGCCATGGCGCTTTTGGCGCTTAACGCCATTTTGCTGGGGCGCCATTGACGCTTGGCGCCGGGGTCAGAAACGCCATGGCACTTTTGTCGCTTGGCGTCAAAAGTCTGGCGCATTTTACATCACTAGTCAAGTGATTCCATCAGAATCCATCGTTACCCGCCAAGGTAACGTTTCAATGAGGCATTGCTTACAGCCAATAACTTGCTCTTATGTGATACTTTATGTATATATGAATATTTATTTATTTATTATATATTTTTTTATTTCGGCACTCAAGGTATCTTTTGGAGGGGGTTTTCCATTGGAAAACCCCTAAAAACCCCACATTTTCAAGTACACAATGTGGTTTCAACTACTTATTATTTCCTTTTTGCAACATGATGACATGATGACATCATGGATAAAGAATGTCCTTGTTGAAAATGAAG
Source organism: Sphaerolaimus hirsutus (assembly GCA_964036195.1). NCBI lineage: Eukaryota > Metazoa > Nematoda > Chromadorea > Monhysterida > Sphaerolaimidae > Sphaerolaimus > Sphaerolaimus hirsutus. Next base: position 7,753 of record CAXIWS010000391.1, read on the forward strand.
CAATGCACAGAAACGCCATAACAGAGTAAGTCACTGTTGGAACACAATGACAACGGTTTCCATATTGTGTACTAGATACTAGTGATGGAATGGCGCCATGGCGCTGGCGCCCTTTAATGGCACCATTGGCGCTTGGCACCCTTTCCTGTGGTGCCTTTTGGCGCCCGGCATATTTTTGAATAGTTATTTACGCAGTGTTTTTGAATACTGAACACACAGTATTTTTTAATGGCGCCATGGCAATTGACGCCATTTTTCCTGGCGCTTTTGCCATCACTACTAGCTACCTATCTGTAGCTAGCTACCTACCTGTCGTAGCTGTAGCTGTACGCCGTACCGTAGCTGCACGCCGTAGCAGACCTGCACGCCGTACCCGACTGCACTGCGTTCGCCTGCATGACAAAAATAAACCGAATTAGTAAATTTCACACATGAAATGACATCAGGAAATCAAGATTAAACGTCTGCATGAATGTGCGTATAGTTTGTATTTTGCAGTTGACATTGTCAACTGATAAATGAAAGATGAAAGCGGTCACAGATGAAACTTTGTGTTTAAAGTGGATAGAAGTGCAAAACCCGCAAAATGTATGTTTCATGGTAGCATTGAAAAAACGTGCTCTGTATACGTGAATTGGTTTTTACCCAGCCTATGAAGGTGAGCACCTGGTGCTTTCCTTCATAGGTTGCAACGTATACGTTGACGTTAATTAACGTTACTTAACGTGACTATTTGAAACGACAAAAACCGGATTTTGTCGTGAATTTAATTGTGATAAGGATACTTAATGAGCAACGCTTACATGTTACGTACCGAATGCGCAGTTTTGCAGCCGGTACCGCAGCCGCACGCAAATGTATCCACACACGCTGAAACGTTCACCTGCATTGAAATTTGCAAAAATTAGAAAATAGTCAGACCACTAGGCATGTATGCAGAAATGTGTATGCCGATTTTGTATAATAAAGCCCCGTTTATTGATGTCTTCATGGGAACCGTGATGGGCATGCGAAAACACATGAGAAATGGTTGCAATAAAAATGTCACGCAACAGTGAATCTGTTTTGAACGTTGAATAGCATGTGTCTTATTCAGTTGAAAAGTAAGTTTTAAAAAATAATGTCAAGCCAACAGAGTTTGCTGATTGATGTTTTTGGCGATGGTAACTTACTGGCACAAGAAAGCGTTTTGTGCAACATTCCTGGTGCCACTCTCAGAGCATGTAAAATGCGCTGTAAAATGTCAAGTGTCATTCAAGTGGCTGAAGCAATGTAAAATGGCATGGGAAATATTGCACTTTCAACAAACAACACATTTACACTTTACTGTGCATTTTGCATGATCAGTGAGTCACGTCAACTGATCATACTGTCACCTACCGTTTCCGCATACTCAACCAGCAGAGATTCAGAGATCAGGTATTCAACACAAACACATTTACAGTGGTGAGCAGTACTGATAGGTAAGTTTTAAAAGGTTTGAATAGTGTAATGTTTTTAATTTCGATCCTATCAAGTGTTTCCTTCATTAAACCGACCATAAGGACACCAAAAACGTGACAAAAAAGTAGATCCCCCACACAGCACCTGTCAACTCGCCATGACGCCTTCGACTGCCACCCTTTATGCCAAAATGCGAATGGTGTTGCCAATGCTGCAAATTGAATGTGGGTGTGCCAATCGTATTGGCACACAGATACAGCTGCCCCTCGGTGTGACCACAGCAACGCGACTGGCTTCGATCAAACTGCAAGATGTTGGAAGGATGTTAATTTTGACTGTCCAGTTGTGATTTTCAACTGGTTAAACATGTCATGTTTACCTGTTTAGTTACCATTTTTACCATTTTTACCATTTTACCATTTGGAAACTTTGTTCACACATCTATTCACCTTGAAACAGTTATACAGGTAAAGGTGACATTTTGACTAATGTTAGCAATGCGGATGTTAATTATGGGTATTTATGGGTAAAAGTTACCCTCAGTTAAACGTTGATAAGTGAATGGTTGCTTAATAAAGACATTTTTTGTTCAATCATTAACGCGAAACACATTTAAGACACTGAAAGAGAACAACAACTTTACTGATCACATTAAGCTGAAAGATAAGATGAAAACAATAAAGCTACAACATGAAAGCTACAACATGAAAGCTACAAAAACACAGCATGGGTACAAGGTCTAATTGAAACACATGAAAGGCATCAAATTCGGAAAGAATATGGTCACTAAAGTGTACGGTTCAAAGGAAAGATTTTTCGGGATTGTGACAGTTTTCTGGATGGGGGTTGGTATTGTAAAATCTGTAAGTGTAACTGTAAAATTGTAAATTGTGAAATGTGTAAAATGTAACCCGTTTGAACCGTACTAAATTGGAAAGTTCTGAAATTTTGCTAAAGTTTGCTAAAAAATTCCGAAAAGTCCTAAAATAATTCCTAAAATTTTCAAAAAAGTGGGTAAACTGAACATAAATATTAAAAATCTAAAATTTGATCTGGCGTTTCGCTTTTTGGGCAGTTTTCACACGTTGCGACTGCAGTTGACCGAGTGGGGAACGGGGATTCGATAACTGCAAATGTTCAGTGAAGTACATAAATATAAGCATAAGAAATATAATTTTGTCACCTTTGGAGTGCTCCGTTGTTTCATCTTCTTTTCCGCCGGAGAATTTTGCGAATCGGGGGAACACGGAGAATCGCTGGAATCATCCAGCGTGATGACAGGGGGGGACCTGTACGGGCTGTTGCATGGATCAGGTTCCACCTTCAAGTACGCAATCGTGCTGGCGGGGCTGCAAAAAAGTTTTTAACGAATTACTAATTGAAAAATGATCATGAGTAAATCATGTAAAACACACCTATTCTCGAAGTCGCTGTCATTCAGGCAAACGTTGATGGATTTTTCTGGCGTTGCATTCGCGCCAGAAACGCAAGTGGTCGACTGTGCCGCCGTCGCCGTCGCCGCTGCCGCCGCCGCTGTCGCCGTTGCCGCCCTCGTAAAACTGTGTAGTAGTCGACTCAAACTTGCAATAGTCAAATCCCAAAAAGTTGTCAAACTTTATTAAACCTGGTTTTGGTCAACTGCGGAACAGCGGAACTGCTGCGCTGTACGGGCACAGGCACCGGCTGTACGGGCACAGGGACCGGCTGCATGGGCACAGGGACCGGCTGCACGTCATCTGCCCCCAATGCGTACGGTTCGTGCTGCGTGCCAGCACCCTGAATTGCAAATTTGTAATAGTTTGATTTGCAACAATTGATCATTACAATTGTTCAATGAACGAACATCTTCAAAAAAGTCGCCGTCGTTCTGTTGTGGCTGCAAATTTGGCATATCGCCAAATGTTGCCACAGCGGAATCCCTGCGCTGCACGGCACCAGCCGCCGCCGTGACCGCTTCGTGATGTGCGCCTACCGCCGCTGAACTGTCTGGTCGGCGGTGAATGGCAGGCGACGCAGGCACAACGGACCCGCCAACCACCACACACTGTCCAGCGGGGGGACTGCCCTCCCTCTGCTGGGACGACTCCAAACCAACTTGCGCAGCCCTTTTTGCACTCCACTGCGCAGCCAACTGATCATTTTTGGCACGGCGCCGGGCAGCCAAAACAGCGGTCATACATTTTTTCCTTGGACAGTCACACAGCGTGTGTAAAGACATGTCAAATGTTAAATGTCATGTTATGTTATTCAATTTTACTGGAATTTTGACACTGTCATGACATTGCACATTTTACACGGCTTTTCACGCGCTCTGGGACTGGCACCTGATGCTCCATTTTGCGGCCATTGGAATGTGCTGTCTTCGCTGAGCAGCCAGTTCAGCAGCCAAAGCGGAACTGAAAGTACACTTTTGAATTGCATATTGTGAATGTAAAGTGAAATGTAAATGTGAAATGAAACCTGGTCCTGGCGCTGCACTGCGCGGCCTTGGTGCCTGCCGGTTGCGCGGGCACTGCAAAAGCGGTATCGCTCTTCTGCGTATCGTCCAATGGAGGAACGTAAACCTAAAAAGTTGGAAAGAAAATTGTTAAACTTAACAGTTAAAGTGAAAGTTGGAAAGTAAGTGAATAAGTAAGGAACTTACGTCCTCCCAGTCATCACAGTGGGCCATTTGCGTGTACGGGTCCAACTGTGGCATTTCGCTAAAACCTGTCAGTTCAGGCACAGTCGGCTCAACAGACAGCTGTGGCATGCACGACAGCTGCGACGATAATGGCGGTGCCAAGTGCCGCGCCGGTGCCAAGTGACGCGCCGGTGCCAACTGCTGCGCCGGTGTAAAGTGCCGCCCCAGTGCCAAGTGCCGCCCCAGTGCCAAGTGACGCGCCGGTGCCAAGTGCTGCGCCGGTGCCAACTGCGGCGCCGGTGCCAACTGCGGCGCCGGTGCCAACTGCGGCGCCGGTGCCAACTGCGGCGCCGGTGCCAACTGCGGCGCCGGTGCCAACTGCGGCGCCGGTGCCAACTGCGAACCCGCCGGCATCAATTGCACTTTCGATTGAAGCATGCCTAGCTTATTCTGCAATGAGAAAGTAACCCAGTATGTATAAATGTAAGGAAAAGTGTATCTACCGAGATGTACTCACATGGTGACGCTTCACATGCTCCTTGTTAGCGTCCTTCACACGCACAGCACTGGGCGCAGCCGCCGCCGCCGCCGCCGCCGCCGGCGCCGCCGCCGCGGTAGCCGCCGCCGCCGGTTGCTTTCTCCTTTAGGCATTCGCAGACCGTGTGAAGTGACATGTTAAATGTGAAATATGAGAACAAGTGTCAAAAGTCATGTAAAGCGACATTTTACATGACATTTCACATTTTACATGACATTTCACATTTTACGTGCCATTTCACACGGTGTGCGAGTACCACCTGGCATCGTTTCCAACAGCAATCAATTGCTCCACATTCTGCCCTTCAATTTGACTGGTGGTCATTAACGCCACGTCGCCATCCGTCACAACCATACGGCTGTGCTCCACATGCACGACAGTGTTGTCGGCTACAGCGCGCATGATCGGTGTCCATGATCTGGCAAGGACACCGGAAGGTGCCTGTGCGTAAAGTGAAAACATGCAAAATGTAAACATGCAAAATGTAAACATGTAAAAGTGAACACATAACAAAATACTAACCAGTTTGCGCCGCGCATTGGTCATGCGGCAGCCTAACTTCACCGCGTCGATGACGCGCACCTTCCTGCCGATTTTGTTGAAAGCCGTCACCGCCAACTTTACATCGACGGGTGTACTTTCAGGCAGCGCCGGCAACAACTGTAAAAAGTAAAACAGGTTACCTAGTTATGAATGTTTATGATAGAAACTGAACAGAAAATAAAGACAAACTTGTGCTTCCTTCCACGGTTTATCAAACCGCTGCCGAACCAAATCCAGAAAGCTGTAGAATGTGCACTGCCTGTGCACAGCGAAGCGCCATTCGAAAACCTTCAAAAGCCCGGTGAGCAGCGGGAAAACCATGTTGCCGGCGCCGTCAAACTTTAATTTTTCGACTTTCATTCGGCGGTTTCGTATCAGGGGGCACTAGCACACAGTGCGAAATGACATGTAAAATGTGAAATGTCAGGCAAATAGTACAGTGTAAATGTAAAAAGTGTGGCAAAGTTGCTTTTTACAATACGTTTGACACTTTGCTTCACATTTCACATTTTACATGTCATTTCGCACTGTGTGCTAGTGGCACCAGGTTGTTCTTGAGGGGCCGCCAGATCCCCTCCACCGCGTTAGTATTCCAGTTGTCCTCCCGAACAAACTCCTCGGAGTGGTTTATAACCACGTGAGAATACCCGTGTTTGCGCTCCAGGTTCATGTAACCTTTCCATGCGTCAGACACAATTACAGCCCTGCGGCACTCCCAGACCCTGTAAAGAGCTCTGTAAAATGTAAAAAAACATGCAAACTGTGTAAAGTTAACTAAAATGGCTGTAAAAATGACATTACACATTTTTTGCACAGCCAGGTAAATACGGCACAGCCTTTTTACAGTTTGCATTGCTTTTAACATTTTACACATATGTTTACAGGGTCTGGGACTGTCACCTGGGAGCCACATTTTTCTTTATAATTCCTACCAACGTTGCCTCGTCCCTCCGTTCAGTGTAGAAGAGACGCACCTGTGCGTTTTACATGTTTATACGTTTTGACAAACAATTGCGGTGACAATGAAGGTGTTAACTAACGTCTTGCACCACGCCCTCATTCACTTCTACCATGCCAAAGCACCACGGTCCGCTGACAATGCCGCCATAATTAGAACTTCTAGGCGGAAATTTGTCCCCACCGCACAGTCTGCCCTTGCCGTTCATATTTGGCTTCCGTTTCCCTTTTAAAATGCATTCATCGACCAGGTTGCACTCCTTTACCGTGTAAAGTTACCAGTAAAATGTCAAACGTTACAT
>CAXIWS010000393.1:0-29134 GCA_964036195.1 Sphaerolaimus hirsutus
TTAATAAGCATAGCAAAGATATTTCTGCACATGCAAATTGAAATGCAATTTCAGAAAAAAATTTTTTGAACAAGCAAAATCAAAATTTCAATTCCCATTAAATAAGCATTTACATATGCAAATCAACATATCAATTTGCAATATAAAAAAATGAAACAAAAAATACCTAAACATTTGTAATACAAAATTTACATTAGTATTTAGTATTTGACATTTAAAGTGGTAAAAAATATTTTGTTCAAGTGTGTGCTTCTAAAAGTGCTGATGTACATAAAACAAAAGAATTTGCATGTATTTGTCATTTAAAACAGTACAAAATATTTTGTTCAAATGTGTGCATCTAAAAGTGCTGATGTACAAAAAATACAAATTGAAATTTTGATTTGCCAAAAATAGTATATTTGCATATGCAAATCAAAATTTAATTTATGCAAATCAAAATTTTGATCTGCCAAAATATTTATTGATTTTACACATGCAAATCTAAATTTTGAATTTCAAAAGAATGTACATACAAATTGAAATTTTGATTGGCCAAAAATAACCTATTTGCATATGCAAATCAAAATTTCATTTATGCAAATCAAAATTTCAATTGCCAACATATTTATTGATTGTTATTGATTTATTACACATGCAAATTGAAATTGTGAATTTCAAAAAATTTACATACAAATCGAAATTTCAATTTGCATATGCAAATATACTATTTTTGGCAAATCAAAATTTTTCTATTTGTATTTTTTGTACATCGGCACTTTTAGAAGCACACATTTGAATGAAATATTTTTTACTGTTTTAAATGGCAAATACATGCAAAAATTTTTATTTTATGTACATCAGCACTTTTGGAAGCACACATTTGAACAAAATGTTTTTTACCGTTTTAAATGTCAAATACTAAATACTAATGTAAATCTTGTATTACAAATTTTTAGGTATTTTTTGTTTCATTTTTTTATATTGCAAATTGAAATGTTGATTTGCATATGTAAATGCTTATTTAATGGGAATTGAAATTTTGATTTCGCTTGTTTAAAAAGTTATTTTCTGAAATTGCATTTCGATTTGCATGTGCAGAAATATCTTTGCTAAGCTTATTCAAATTTTGATTCATACATATAGAATATTGGTATGTTGCATAAGTTTTTGCCATTTCCGGCACATCTCTCATTGCATTGTCCGGGATCATGGGGTTTCACCCAGATGTATATAAGCTGGCATTATAGCTCCATGTAAACACTAAATAAATATTTTAAAAAATGACAATACATTGTCTCCAACTTTTATTTTCCTTCCCATTTTGATCAAAGTTTATTTGAAAAATAGATTACTCCTGAAGGCAGAAATGGCAAAAACTTGTGCAACATACCAATATATATTAAATGCAAATAGAATTTTTGATTTGCATATATAAATAAATATTATCTTTCAAATTGAAATATTGATTTAAAAAATATACATTCAGATGTTAAACAAAACAAAATGCCGAAATGCAAAAATTATGATATTTACATACATGTGCAAATTGAAATTTCAATTTGCAAAAAAAAAATTTACACATGCAAAACCAAATTTCGATTTACATAAAGATTATGACCTATCTATAAAAACATATTTTTACGGTACCTATGTGCAAAAACATTTAAGTGCTAAATATACTTCCTTAACAACCGATCCACAGATGAACCATTCATTTTTGCTATAAAATGGAACTTAAATGAATCTGTGCCTTTAGAAGTACCGATCTGCAATCTCAATTCACTATTCAAGATTGTGCTTCCAGAAGTACTGATCTGCAATCTCAAGTCACCATTCAAGGTTGTGCTTCCAGATATACTGATCTGCAATCTCAAGTCACCATTCAAGATTGTGCTTCCAGAAGTACTGATCTGCAATATAAAGTCACTATTCAAGATTGTGCTTCAAGAAGTACTGACCTGCAATCTAAATTCACTATTCAAGATTGTGCTTCAAGAAGTACCCATCTGCAATCTCAAGTCACCATTCAAGATTGTGCTTCCAGAAGTACTGATCTGCACTCGAAAGTCACTATTCAAGATTGTGCATCAAGAAGTACTGATCTGCACTCGAAAGTCACTATTCAAGATTGTGCATCAAGAAGTACTGATCTGCAATCTAAAGTCACTATTCAAGATTGTGCTTCAAGAAGTACTGATCTGCAATCTAAATTCACTTTTCAAGATTGTGCTTCAAGAAGTACCGATCTGCAATCTAAATTCACTATTCAAGATTGTGCTTCAAGAAGTACCCATCTGCCATCTAAATTCACTATTCAAGATTGTGCTTCAAGAAGTACCCATCTGCAATCTCAAGTCACCATTCAAGATTGTGCTTCCAGAAGTACTGATCTGCACTTGAAAGTCACTATTCAAGATTGTGCTTCAAGAAGTACTGATCTGCAATCTAAATTCACTATTCAAGATTGTGCTTCAAAAAGTACCGATCTGCAATCTAAATTCACTATTCAAGATTGTGCTTCAAGAAGTACCCATCTGCAATCTCAAGTCACCATTCAAGATTGTGCTTCCAGAAGTACTGATCTGCACTCAAAAGTCACTATTCAAGATTGTGCTTCCAGAAGTACTGATCTGCAATTTAAATTCACTATTCAAGATTGTGCTTCAAGAAGTACCGATCTGCAATCTAAATTCACTATTCAAGATTGTGCTTCAAGAAGTACCCATCTGCCATCTAAAATTCACTATTCAAGATTGTGCTTCAAGAAGTACCCATCTGCAATCTCAAGTCACCATTCAAGATTGTGCTTCCAGAAGTACTGATCTGCACTCGAAAGTCACTATTCAAGATTGTGCTTCAAGAAGTACTGATCTGCAATCTAAATTCACTATTCAAGATTGTGCTTCAAGAAGTACCGATCTGCAATCTAAATTCACTATTCAAGATTGTGCTTCAAGAAGTACCCATCTGCCATCTAAATTCACTATTCAAGATTGTGATTCAAGAAGTACCCATCTGCAATCTCAAGTCACCATTCAAGATTGTGCTTCCAGAAGTACTGATCTGCAATCTCAATTCACTTTTCAAGATTGTGCTTCAAGAAGTACCGATCTGCAATCTAAATTCACTATTCAAGATTGTGCTTCAAGAAGTACTGATCTGCAATCTCAAGTCACTATTCAAGATTGTGCTTCAAGAAGTACCCATCTGCCATCTAAATTCACTATTCAAGATTGTGCTTCAAGAAGTACTGATCTGCACTCGAAAGTCACTATTCAAGATTGTGCATCAAGAAGTACTGATCTGCAATCTAAAGTCACTATTCAAGATTGTGCTTCAAGAAGTACTGATCTGCAATCTAAATTCACTTTTCAAGATTGTGCTTCAAGAAGTACCGATCTGCAATCTAAATTCACTATTCAAGATTGTGCTTCAAGAAGTACCCATCTGCCATCTAAATTCACTATTCAAGATTGTGCTTCAAGAAGTACCCATCTGCAATCTCAAGTCACCATTCAAGATTGTGCTTCCAGAAGTACTGATCTGCACTCAAAAGTCACTATTCAAGATTGTGCTTCAAGAAGTACCGATCTGCGATCTAAATTCACTATTCAAGATTGTGCTTCAAGAAGTACCCATCTGCCATCTAAATTCACTATTCAAGATTGTGCTTCAAGAAGTACCCATCTGCAATCTCAAGTCACCATTCAAGATTGTGCTTCCAGAAGTACTGATCTGCACTCAAAAGTCACTATTCAAGATTGTGCTTCCAGAAGTACTGATCTGCAATTTAAATTCACTATTCAAGATTGTGCTTCAAGAAGTACCGATCTGCAATCTAAATTCACTATTCAAGATTGTGCTTCAAGAAGTACCCATCTGCCATCTAAATTCACTATTCAAGATTGTGCTTCAAGAAGTACCCATCTGCAATCTCAAGTGACCATTCAAGATTGTGCTTCCAGAAGTACTGATCTGCACTCAAAAGTCACTATTCAAGATTGTGCTTCTAGAAGTACTGATCTGCAATTTAAATTCACTATTCAAGATTGTGCTTCAAGAAGTACCGATCTGCAATCTAAATTCACTATTCAAGATTGTGCTTCAAGAAGTACCCATCTGCCATTTAAATTCACTATTCAAGATTGTGCTTCAAGAAGTACCCATCTGCAATCTCAAGTCACCATTCAAGATTGTGCTTCCAGAAGTACTGATCTGCACTCGAAAGTCACTATTCAAGATTGTGCTTCAAGAAGTACTGATCTGCAATCTAAATTCACTATTCAAGATTGTGCTTCAAGAAGTACCGATATGCAATCTAAATTCACTATTCAAGATTGTGCTTCAAGAAGTACCCATCTGCCATCTAAATTCACTATTCAAGATTGTGCTTCAAGAAGTACCCATCTGCAATCTCAAGTGACCATTCAAGATTGTGCTTCCAGAAGTACTGATCTGCACTCAAAAGTCACTATTCAAGATTGTGCTTCCAGAAGTACTGATCTGCAATTTAAATTCACTATTCAAGATTGTGCTTCAAGAAGTACCGATCTGCAATCTAAATTCACTATTCAAGATTGTGCTTCAAGAAGTACCCATCTGCCATCTAAATTCACTATTCAAGATTGTGCTTCAAGAAGTACCCATCTGCAATCTCAAGTCACCATTCAAGATTGTGCTTCCAGAAGTACTGATCTGCACTCGAAAGTCACTATTCAAGATTGTGCTTCAAGAAGTACTGATCTGCAATCTAAATTCACTATTCAAGATTGTGCTTCAAGAAGTACCGATATGCAATCTAAATTCACTATTCAAGATTGTGCTTCAAGAAGTACCCATCTGCCATCTAAATTCACTATTCAAGATTGTGCTTCAAGAAGTACCCATCTGCAATCTCAAGTCACCATTCAAGATTGTGCTTCCAGAAGTACTGATCTGCAATCTCAATTCACTTTTCAAGATTGTGCTTCAAGAAGTACCGATCTGCAATCTAAATTCACTATTCAAGATTGTGCTTCAAGAAGTACTGATCTGCCATCTAAATTCACTTTTCAAGATTGTGCTTCAAGAAGTACCGATCTGCACTCGAAAGTCACTATTCAAGATTGTGCATCAAGAAGTACTGATCTGCAATCTAAAGTCACTATTCAAGATTGTGCTTCAAGAAGTACTGATCTGCAATCTCAATTCACTTTTCAAGATTGTGCTTCAAGAAGTACCGATCTGCACTCGAAAGTCACTATTCAAGATTGTGCTTCAAGAAGTACTGATCTGCCATCTAAATTCACTTTTCAAGATTGTGCTTCAAGAAGTACCGATCTGCACTCAAAAGTCACTATTCAAGATTGTGCATCAAGAAGTACTGATCTGCAATCTAAAGTCACTATTCAAGATTGTGCTTCAAGAAGTACTGATCTGCAATCTCAATTCACTTTTCAAGATTGTGCTTCAAGAAGTACCGATCTGCACTCGAAAGTCACTATTCAAGATTGTGCTTCAAGAAGTACTGATCTGCAATCTCAATTCACTTTTCAAGATTGTGCTTCAAGAAGTACCGATCTGCACTCGAAAGTCACTATTCAAGATTGTGCTTTAAGAAGTACTGATCTGCCATCTAAATTCACTTTTCAAGATTGTGCTTCAAGAAGTACCGATCTGCAATCTAAATTCACTATTCAAGATTGTGCATCAAGAAGTACCCATCTGCAATCTCAATTCACTTTTCAAGATTGTGCTTCAAGAAGTACCGATTTGCAATCTAAATTCACTATTCAAGATTGTGCTTCAAGAAGTACTGATCTGCCATCTAAATTCACGATTCAAGATTGTGCTTCCAGAAGTACCCATCTGCCATCTAAATTCACTATTCAAGATTGTGCTTCAAGAAGTACCCATCTGCAATCTCAATTCACTTTTCAAGATTGTGCTTCAAGAAGTACCGATCTGCAATCTAAATTCACTATTCAAGATTGTGCATCAAGAAGTACTGATCTGCAATCTAAAGTCACTATTCAAGATTGTGCTTCAAGAAGTACTGATCTGCAATCTCAATTCACTTTTCAAGATTGTGCTTCAAGAAGTACCGATCTGCACTCGAAAGTCACTATTCAAGATTGTGCTTCAAGAAGTACCCATCTGCAATCTCAATTCACTTTTCAAGATTGTGCTTCAAGAAGTACCGATCTGCAATCTAAATTCACTATTCAAGATTGTGCTTCAAGAAGTACTGATCTGCCATCTAAATTCACGATTCAAGATTGTGCTTCCAGAAGTACCCATCTGCCATCTAAATTCACTATTCAAGATTGTGCTTCAAGAAGTACCCATCTGCAATCTCAATTCACTTTTCAAGATTGTGCTTCAAGAAGTACCAATCTGCAATCTAAATTCACTATTCAAGATTGTGCATCAAGAAGTACTGATCTGCAATCTAAAGTCACTATTCAAGATTGTGTTTCAAGAAGTACTGATCTGCAATCTCAATTCACTTTTCAAGATTGTGCTTCAAGAAGTACCAATCTGCACTCGAAAGTCACTATTCAAGATTGTGCATCAAGAAGTACCCATCTGCAATCTCAATTCACTTTTCAAGATTGTGCTTCAAGAAGTACCGATCTGCAATCTAAATTCACTATTCAAGATTGTGCTTCAAGAAGTACCCATCTGCAATCTCAATTCACTTTTCAAGATTGTGCTTCAAGAAGTACCGATCTGCAATCTAAATTCACTATTCAAGATTGTGCTTCAAGAAGTACTGATCTGCCATCTAAATTCACGATTCAAGATTGTGCTTCCAGAAGTACTGATCTGCACTCGAAAGTCACTATTCAAGATTGTGCTTCAAGAAGTACTGATCTGCAATCTAAATTCACTATTCAAGATTGTGCTTCAAGAAGTACCGATATGCAATCTAAATTCACTATTCAAGATTGTGCTTCAAGAAGTACCCATCTGCCATCTAAATTCACTATTCAAGATTGTGCTTCAAGAAGTACCCATCTGCAATCTCAAGTGACCATTCAAGATTGTGCTTCCAGAAGTACTGATCTGCACTCAAAAGTCACTATTCAAGATTGTGCTTCCAGAAGTACTGATCTGCAATTTAAATTCACTATTCAAGATTGTGCTTCAAGAAGTACCGATCTGCAATCTAAATTCACTATTCAAGATTGTGCTTCAAGAAGTACCCATCTGCCATCTAAATTCACTATTCAAGATTGTGCTTCAAGAAGTACCCATCTGCAATCTCAAGTCACCATTCAAGATTGTGCTTCCAGAAGTACTGATCTGCACTCGAAAGTCACTATTCAAGATTGTGCTTCAAGAAGTACTGATCTGCAATCTAAATTCACTATTCAAGATTGTGCTTCAAGAAGTACCGATATGCAATCTAAATTCACTATTCAAGATTGTGCTTCAAGAAGTACCCATCTGCCATCTAAATTCACTATTCAAGATTGTGCTTCAAGAAGTACCCATCTGCAATCTCAAGTCACCATTCAAGATTGTGCTTCCAGAAGTACTGATCTGCAATCTCAATTCACTTTTCAAGATTGTGCTTCAAGAAGTACCGATCTGCAATCTAAATTCACTATTCAAGATTGTGCTTCAAGAAGTACTGATCTGCCATCTAAATTCACTTTTCAAGATTGTGCTTCAAGAAGTACCGATCTGCACTCGAAAGTCACTATTCAAGATTGTGCATCAAGAAGTACTGATCTGCAATCTAAAGTCACTATTCAAGATTGTGCTTCAAGAAGTACTGATCTGCAATCTCAATTCACTTTTCAAGATTGTGCTTCAAGAAGTACCGATCTGCACTCGAAAGTCACTATTCAAGATTGTGCTTCAAGAAGTACTGATCTGCCATCTAAATTCACTTTTCAAGATTGTGCTTCAAGAAGTACCGATCTGCACTCAAAAGTCACTATTCAAGATTGTGCATCAAGAAGTACTGATCTGCAATCTAAAGTCACTATTCAAGATTGTGCTTCAAGAAGTACTGATCTGCAATCTCAATTCACTTTTCAAGATTGTGCTTCAAGAAGTACCGATCTGCACTCGAAAGTCACTATTCAAGATTGTGCTTCAAGAAGTACCGATCTGCAATCTAAATTCACTATTCAAGATTGTGCATCAAGAAGTACCCATCTGCAATCTCAATTCACTTTTCAAGATTGTGCTTCAAGAAGTACCGATTTGCAATCTAAATTCACTATTCAAGATTGTGCTTCAAGAAGTACTGATCTGCCATCTAAATTCACGATTCAAGATTGTGCTTCCAGAAGTACCCATCTGCCATCTAAATTCACTATTCAAGATTGTGCTTCAAGAAGTACCCATCTGCAATCTCAATTCACTTTTCAAGATTGTGCTTCAAGAAGTACCGATCTGCAATCTAAATTCACTATTCAAGATTGTGCATCAAGAAGTACTGATCTGCAATCTAAAGTCACTATTCAAGATTGTGCTTCAAGAAGTACTGATCTGCAATCTCAATTCACTTTTCAAGATTGTGCTTCAAGAAGTACCGATCTGCACTCGAAAGTCACTATTCAAGATTGTGCTTCAAGAAGTACCCATCTGCAATCTCAATTCACTTTTCAAGATTGTGCTTCAAGAAGTACCGATCTGCAATCTAAATTCACTATTCAAGATTGTGCTTCAAGAAGTACTGATCTGCCATCTAAATTCACGATTCAAGATTGTGCTTCCAGAAGTACCCATCTGCCATCTAAATTCACTATTCAAGATTGTGCTTCAAGAAGTACCCATCTGCAATCTCAATTCACTTTTCAAGATTGTGCTTCAAGAAGTACCGATCTGCAATCTAAATTCACTATTCAAGATTGTGCATCAAGAAGTACTGATCTGCAATCTAAAGTCACTATTCAAGATTGTGTTTCAAGAAGTACTGATCTGCAATCTCAATTCACTTTTCAAGATTGTGCTTCAAGAAGTACCGATCTGCACTCGAAAGTCACTATTCAAGATTGTGCATCAAGAAGTACCCATCTGCAATCTCAATTCACTTTTCAAGATTGTGCTTCAAGAAGTACCGATCTGCAATCTAAATTCACTATTCAAGATTGTGCTTCAAGAAGTACCCATCTGCAATCTCAATTCACTTTTCAAGATTGTGCTTCAAGAAGTACCGATCTGCAATCTAAATTCACTATTCAAGATTGTGCTTCAAGAAGTACTGATCTGCCATCTAAATTCACGATTCAAGATTGTGCTTCAAGAAGTACCCATCTGCAATCTCAATTCACTTTTCAAGATTGTGCTTCAAGAAGTACCGATCTGCAATCTAAATTCACTATTCAAGATTGTGCTTCAAGAAGTACCCATCTGCAATCTCAATTCACTTTTCAAGATTGTGCTTCAAGAAGTACCGATCTGCAATCTAAATTCACTATTCAAGATTGTGCTTCAAGAAGTACCCATCTGCAATCTCAATTCACTTTTCAAGATTGTGCTTCAAGAAGTACCGATCTGCAATCTAAATTCACTATTCAAGATTGTGCATCAAGAAGTACTGATCTGCAATCTAAAGTCACTATTCAAGATTGTGTTTCAAGAAGTACTGATCTGCAATCTCAATTCACTTTTCAAGATTGTGCTTCAAGAAGTACCGATCTGCACTCGAAAGTCACTATTCAAGATTGTGCTTCAAGAAGTACTGATCTGCCATCTAAATTCACGATTCAAGATTGTGCTTCAAGAAGTACCCATCTGCAATCTCAATTCACTTTTCAAGATTGTGCTTCAAGAAGTACCGATCTGCAATCTAAATTCACTATTCAAGATTGTGCTTCAAGAAGTACCCATCTGCAATCTCAATTCACTTTTCAAGATTGTGCTTCAAGAAGTACCGATCTGCAATCTAAATTCACTATTCAAGATTGTGCTTCAAGAAGTACCCATCTGCAATCTCAATTCACTTTTCAAGATTGTGCTTCAAGAAGTACCGATCTGCAATCTAAATTCACTATTCAAGATTGTGCTTCCAGAAGTACCCATCTGCCATCTAAATTCACTATTCAAGATTGTGCTTCAAGAAGTACCGATCTACAACACAAAAAACTAAAATTCCGAAATTTGTGCAAATAAAAGTACTGATCTACATGCAGATCGGTACTTTAAGAATTACCAAAAAAAATTGTGCATTTGAATGTACGGATCTAACAGCGGTACTTTCAGAAGCACAAATTATTTCTATGTAGATCGGTACTTTTACCCATACAAAAAAAGCACAAAACGAGTTTGTGCTCTTAAAAGTACCGATCTGACATCGGTACATTCAGAAGCACAAAAAATAATGTGCAAATCGGTACTTTTAAAAGAACAATTTTGGAAAAAGTCTGTAGATCGGTACTTTGTAAGATACAAAACCTGAAAAAGCTTGTAGATCGGTACTTTTAAAATTTCAGAAACTGTTTTTTTCCGTTTTTTGGCATTTTTCGACTCCCCGTATCTCAAAATGCATTTTCACACCCCCCACTTTTTTAATTTTTTTTTGAAGGACTTTCCTATGGGGACCCCGAAAATGGTCTTAACTCAAAATTGACAAATTTGTAGATCGGTACTTTTAGAAGCACACCCTTCATTTCGACATTGATCTGCGACACGTAGGTAAAGCCGAAATCCGAGTTGACACAGACCAGTTGACACACATGTGTCAACTAGTGTGTTTGCCTCGAATGCGCCGTGTTACACTTTTCGTGCTAATTTTGCGATGGCTCACCTCTGAATTCAGATAGAATGGGCCGCAGATTGCAATCACCACCAGATAAACGCCCACACTGGTCACTTTAGCCGTTCTTATTGAGAAGAAGTTTTGGCCGTCGCTTCGATTTATAAAGTAGGCTGTCGTTATGTATCTGCGATGTGTTTCACCAGATTTTGGTCGAACTTCCGAGCCAGTCTTCTATGGACACGCCCTCCATTCTCCCAATTTGACGGGACTAGCTTCGACTACAGACTCCGCTTTTTTAAATAGGTATATGTCTTTTTTGTGAAAGTGTGTGCTCAAGTATCCTGCTATAACTAAAACATCCTGTGTGCGTTATCGACTAAAACATACCGTATTTCCTCGAAATACCCCCCCCTCGAAATACCCCCCCCCCTCGAAATACCCCCCCTCAAAATGGACACTATGAACTTTTAAACCCCCCCCCTCGAAATACCCCCCCCCC
This sequence comes from Sphaerolaimus hirsutus, assembly GCA_964036195.1. Classification (NCBI taxonomy): domain Eukaryota; kingdom Metazoa; phylum Nematoda; class Chromadorea; order Monhysterida; family Sphaerolaimidae; genus Sphaerolaimus; species Sphaerolaimus hirsutus. The sequence goes on from CAXIWS010000393.1 coordinate 11,181, forward strand.
CAAATTTAGTGTATAGAGAACGTAAATGACAAAGGCTGCGGTTTGTCATCTGGGTAATGCAAAACACACGTTAAAAACGACGACTCTGTTGTGTGAGAACAGTGATTATACGTCTACACAGTTATACTAGTCTTTAGAGTCTTATAAATGGCGATTTTTGTTGCATTTTCGACGTCTGCGTACGTTTCAGACGACAATTTAGTACTTGGTTTTCAAAAAATTTCTGGCGAAATAATAAACCCCCCCCCCTCGAAATACCCCCCCCCTCGTTTAACCCCCCCTCAAAATTCTCACTCTGAAACAATAAACCCCCCGGGGGTATTTCGAGGAAATACGGTAAGTAATGTTGAACGCATTACTTTGTGGTCTGCCGAGTACATCTGATCTCAACAACTACCCATTCATGTAGTGTGTATTTTTATATACCGTATTACCTCGAAATACCCCCATGGGGGTTTATTATTTCGCCAGCAAAATTTGAGGGGGGGGTTAATTCGAGGGGGGGTTTATTCGAGGGGGGTCTTATTATTTCGTCAGAAATTTTCATAAGGATCGTAGTAAAAAGTAGGCATTTGCATGCGCAAAACAGGTAATAAATGTGTCCAAACAAGATATATTTGGACATAAAAACGTAGATTAGCTACACAAACATGTCCATGTGTAGCTGCAATACAGATAAACAGTAATATACATCATGTACATTGCATACATGACGTATTTATTATGTACATGACGTACATCGTTCCGAAGGGGGGGGGGTATTTCGAGGGGGGGGTTTATTATTTCCCCAGCCGATTTTGAGGGGGGGGGGTTTAATTCGAGGGGGGGTTAATTCAAGGGGGGGATAATTCGAGGTAATACGGTAGGTACCTATATTTTTTATATGTGTGAAAGTGGCGAATACTGGGTGATCTAACCGAAGGTCCGGAAGAGAATCCTGCGCGTGACAACTTACCTGATAAAAGATAAAGTCACAACGTGGAACACGGCCGCCGTGTGGAACACTAGAGACGCGTTTACACAGACGAGTAGCAGCCAAGTCCAATATCTGAAATTTGCAGAACTTTGAACGACTTCCAAAAGCAGCGATCAAAGCCCACATTCACTCACTTGCCCCACAAAATGCGCATGCACATATCATCCGCGAGCCATTTGAACATGGTGATGACGGCGTAGGCGGTCAGCAGTATGATCTGCGCTATGGACAGCCGGATCATGATCACGTTGATGGCCGAGTAGAGGGGCTTGCGGCTGAGCGTGCTCACCAGCAGCATGTGGCCGGGCACGCCCAGCGCCGCCAGCACCAACACCAGCGGGTCTTGGATCTGCGCGAACTGGATGTCTTATGTTGTTCTAAGAATAAAAAATAACTTTTTTATCAAATCAAAAGTGAGATGCACATCAGTATGATCAATGAGAATATTTGATGATTTGAAAGTAGAATTGTGCAAATCGGCGGAAAACGGCTTGGCTGTAGAGTTGTCAAAAGTACTGAACGTTTTTGAAAACAACGTGAAGTATTTATTTTTTTACTCAACACTGGCACTGAGTACAGAAAACGTAAAGTAAACCACTTTTACTTTTACTCATGAGTAAACGTGAGTAAATTACTTTTGTCCCTGGAAAATGTTGAAGTGGGTATTTTCGTACAATTTTTCCCCTACTTTCACCTAAAATCAAAAATTTCAGAACTCGTTCACCATTAAATCAGAGTTGTTAGAATTACTGAACTTTTTTCAAAAGTAAATGTAAATGTCAGTACTTTTTTTACTCACCACAAAGTATAGAAAATGTAAAATACTTTTTTTACTCGTACTCATGCGTAAATGTGAGTAAAATACTTTTTTCCCAGGAAAATGTAAAAGTGAGTACTGTTCCCCTAAAAAACGTAAAAGCTACTACTTTTTACATGTGGGAATGTCAGTTTTACTCTGAAAGGCATAATAGATGTCCTTTTTTAGTGATCATATAGTATTTTTTAGAAAAATGATCTGATTTCTTCGAAATTTTCTTATTTTAGCAACATAAAATTGTGATTTTAGCAGCAAAAATACATTTTCGCTGTACGCATGAACTTTTAAAATATATGCGTAAAAGTGAGTACATAACTTGTTTCAAAAGTATATGTAAATGTATTTACCGCGTATTCGCGTACGCGTATTTTTCGAGTAAATGTACGTACGTACATTTTAACAACTATGCATTAAATTCACTTCTTAATGTGTTAATTTGCTTATTGTTAAGCTATTTTGGATATTTTCCCAAGCTGTTTTGCTCCCCTTTTCCCTTTATGCCTTGAAAAAGCCTATATAAAAGCCTATCAGAAATACGTTTTCTGTACTCGCGTATTTTCAAATAGTACGCGAGTAAGTGAGTACCGGTATTTTTGGGAGGAAACTTAAACATATTTACGCAGTACTCGAGTATATGTATTTATCGTGTAAACTTAAATACGTTTTAACAACTATGCTGGGCTGGGCTGAGTTCCAAACTTTGCTCAAAATTGGGTGTTTTGGAACAAAAATCCACCTATGTATCTTAGGACCGGATTTCGCAACAAAAAAGTTATAGCCTGCTCCTCAAAGCTTGAATTTGAACTTTAACCTCAAAGCATTTCATTGAAGCCGAATTCAAGCAGAATGAAGCAGAATGGTGTCAAAATCATCCAAAACACAATAGAATGGCAAAGCAGAGAAGTCAGGTGGACCTAGTTAAGTCTCAAATGACACATCCTATTTTTTCATAGGAAAATGCGAGAAAGATGTATTTTAATAACTGCATGCCTGTAATTGTGCCACACCTGTTCAATGATGGCCAGAAATGTGGATGTATCTGTGTCTTCCAGCTTCTCCACTGTAATATTGTTCAGCTGCCACCGGCCCTCGGCACCGCACGAGTAGATAATTGATTCGTTCAAGTGTGACATGCTGTTGCCACCTTCGAGATACAGGTAGTTGCTAGCGGTAATTCTTTAAATAAGCCGTTTTGTACCATGTCATATTTGTTGGTAATGTCAGCCGCAGCCGCAGATCCGGAGATAGTCGTCACGCAATTAGTCCAGATAAAGAATATATGTTTTGAGTCCGCCGACCGACTTCAAATTAGCATTCTCCGTGTGCATGTCGCCTCGTTTTTTTGGCTTGATAAATGAATCAGGTACCAAGGTTTGGTGCCCTGCACTGGTAAATTCTTTATCTGCGGGCGAACTTCGAATCACAAATGCATACCGTATTTCCTCGAATTACCCCCCGGGGGTTTATTTTTTCAGAGTGAAAATTTTGAGAGAAAAACGTGAAAAATGCAACAATAACCACCATTTATAAGTTTTTACAGCCTTATATAAGGATGTAGATGGTATAAACGATGTTCAAACGTAACACAGTAAGTGTTTTGAACGTCTTTTATGCATTTCCCGGACCACAAATTCATAGTGCCCATTTTGAGGGGGGTATTTCAAGGGGGGGGGGTGGGGTATTTCGAGGAAATACGGTAAATACCTATAAATTATTATGCTTGGGTGGAATGGCTGCAATCTAAGGAATATTTAATTACAACTTTATAAACTGTTCATCTGTTAAATTGTAAGTTGTACGACCGACAGCTAGGGTTGTTCCGGTTCGGGTATCGGGTATCGGGTCCTAAAAATATCGGGTCGGTTCGACAAATTTTGTGGGTATCGGTTCGGGTATTGAGGTCGGGTATCGGGTTTCGGTTCCAAAAAGTTTGCGGGTATCGGGTTCGGTTCGGTTCGGGTTGGGCCGGGTCGGGTTCCCAACCCTACCGATGGTACACAAAAATGATGTTGTCGCATTGTCCAAGATAATAAATTCTTGAAACACTCAATGCTTTCTAAACTTTCTAACTCCCAAAATTACTTATGTCTTAGTCAATAATGCGCGAGCAGGATACTTATGTATGCACTTTCATAAAACAGAAAAATATTTTAAAAAGAAAGAGGTGAAATCGAATACAACCAATGTATGTTTCTTGCCTGAAATTTTTTTTAAACTTTTTTTTTAGGTGGAATTTGCACAGTTATTGTGTGATGACAAAAATTGCAATTCTTGCAATCATTTTGGGGGGATGAAGACCAATTATAAAATAGATGTGATGTCTTGATCTAGCATGATTAAATCAGCCTCACTGCATGGATCAATCACTACGTAAATTTGATAGATTACGCAATAATGTGCACTAGATAACATATTTTCCTTGTTGTTGGATGTTGTAGGAGAATTTCTTCTATGCAGCTTAGTTAGTGCAACCGCTCGGAAGAAATCCTCCGTGTGTGAAAGCGGCACAATGATGACGTCATGATGGAGTGTTTCCTTCAGAAAATGCATGGCTTGCGGTCCGCGGAGTATACCTATTAAAATTTATAGCATGAGTGCAAAACAGCTCCGGAGCCCGCCGTTCAGGGAAGCGGCAGTTATTTAGCTCAAACAATAACGGCGCGGAGCAGCTGCGGGCGGGTCACACACTAATAAAAATAGACAGCCACTGGTGCAACTAAGCGGCGCGTGGGCTCTCTGTTTTATTATTAGGATGCGATCGGGTCGAACTGTGAATGTGACGGCTGGACGGCATATTGGCCGCGCTGCCGCCGCGCCCTTGGGCGATACCGATGGCAACGATAAAAACGTTTTTTTAAACATTTAAAATACCTTTTTGCGAATTTTTCAGTTCATTCACGATTGCTGGATTATTAGACAGGGACGATCGGAAATTATTTGTGATGACACGCCATGATAATCGTTGGATGTTGAGTTTTTGCAAAAAATTTCTTTTTACTTGCATTTGACTTTCGCAGTCCGCGCCACGTAAACATTATCTGATTTGATTTGATTTGACGCCAATATTTGATGCGTGGAGAATCCATGCATGCAGGCAAGTGCTCATTTGATATAAAATTGGAGACTTGTCTATTTGTACAATTGAATGTTTCAATGAGTGCGTGTGCAATGAATGATCTGGGCGAATACTGCTATCAAAAAAGTTTTACAACGAATCGTCATTGTTTTCTCGACATTTTAAACATTTCTAAAAAATAGAATAATTTCAAAAGTTATCAAATTATAAATTTAGCGCGAAAAATAATATTTTTAATTTAAATTGAAAATGTTTTTGTGGGAGATTTCCTACCGTTGACCCGTTAGTGTCAGTCGACATTACATATTATTGCTGCAAGTCATTGCAATCGTAAACTGAAGCCGCTGGTTGATGCATGTGACATGATTGTACGCCAGCTGAAGGCAAACTTGCTCCGGTCCATTGCATGACGTGCTTGTTATGCCGATGACTCAGCAATTCAAGCTGAACATTCCAATCAGTGCAATTTAATACCATTACAAACTCATGCTGTGAAACATCACACAAAAACAATCACAATTTGCGAAATCGGAACATATCAATTTTCCGCATTGTTTTCAATACTTGTATCATTTTCATCAGACAATCTTGTAAATTTGGGCTTGTGGGCCGGTTCAGATAGATGATAAAAAATCGCTACTCTGGAGTGATAGATAGCAAAAATCCAAGGGGGTTCAGATATAGGTTTTTAAGGCAATAAATAAAATATTTAGTATACTTGGCGGACCATAGGTATGCGCAGAATCCTATCATAATTTAATGAATAAAATTTATGCTTATGAGTAAACAAAAATATACCGCATTTCCTCGAAATATCCCACCTTGAATTAACCCCCCCCCCCTCGAAATACCCCCAGGTGTTTTTGAGCTGAGGAAAAAATAACCCCCCTCAAAAAAACCCCGTCTGGAATGAGGTACATCATGTATTCTATGTACATGATGTATTTATCTAGGTATGTTAGTTTGCATCGCAGGTACACATTTACGCTAAGTTGTGAATAGTACGTATGTACGTTTACCGTATTTCCTCGAAATACCCCCCCCCCCCTTGAAATACCCCCCCCCCTCGTTTGACCCCCCCTCTCGAGACCACTATGAAACAATCACCCCCCCCCTCGAAATACCCCCCCCCCTCGTTTAACCCCCCCCTCTCGGGACCACTATGAAACAATCACCCCCCGGGGGGTATTTCGAGGAAATACGGTATATGTCGAATATGTATTTACTATTTGGACATGTGTATTACCGTTTTTGGGTATACTCGGCGGACAGCACACCTAGTATGAAAACCTACCATAATTTTATGAATAAAATTTTGTGATAAATTTCGCAATTAATTATTCCATAGAATAAACGAAATATTATGATGAAAAAATGTAAAAGTTTTGGGTCATTTTTCAGATGGATTATGGTAGGTTTTCATACTAAGTGTGATGTCCGCCGCGTATATGTAAAACCGTATTCTACACTATGAATTTCATGAAATTTTCTGACGAAATAATATCCCCCCCCCCCCGAACAAGCCCCCCTCGAAACACTCCCCCTCAAAATTTCCACTCTGAAAAAATAAACCCCCTGGGAGTATTTCGAGGAAATACGGTATTTATGCATACAGGTAATCATCAGACAAGTGTCTATACTTTGTGATGTGATAGGTATATACCTAGCCATAGAATGGCTATGAAGCCGCAGAATGGCATTATTAGTGGTGATTCCTGCCAAAAATTCACGTTTTATGTTGACACGTAATATATATCGCCCTTTGTCAAATTTTCATGACCTCAAGTGAAGTTTGACATTAAATAGTGCCTAAAAAAGAGACGAGAAGTTATAAGAGACTCCTAACACATTGATAATGATGCAATGTAAGAAAAGAAGCATTGTCACCAACAAGTCAACAGGACCAATGAATACAACCACCAATGTCAATCTGCATATGCAATCGCACGCTTGCCTGCAAAATTTGGTGAATAGGTCCTCAAAATTTCAGCTATTGTTTTTCCACTTATGCTGCGATTACAGCTCGGGCGTAAAATTGACCTGGTGTAAAATTGATTTTGGGTGTAAAATTAATTACAGGTGATTGGATAAAGATATGGTGTTGTAATTTCAATCAAAGAAAGCGCACATGCAGATGTTGCTTGTGTCCAAAGCTCATCAGTTTATTCTAATTGTACTAGAAGTTATGAATTTTGGCGCAATTTTTGTTAATTTTACGCCCTAATTTTACGCAACTTACAGCGCATAATTGAAAAAATTGTGCTAAAATTCATAACTCCCCGTACGATTGAAATAAACTCATGAGCTTTGGACACAAGAAACGTCTGCATATATGCTTTCATTGACTGAAATAACAATGTCGTATCTTTATCCATTCATCTGTAATTAATTTTACGCCAAAAATCAATTTTACGCCCTGTCAATTTTACGCCCGAGCTGTAATCGCAGGATTAGAATGGTTTCGATGCTTGGGTTTTAAAAACCGTTAATTTAATTTAATTATAGGGTAGAGCGGATCAACGTACAAGCAATTAAAAAAATTTACTCATACATAAGGGACAGCCAAGATAAGTTGAACCGTTGAAAAAAACCCGGCCATCCCTACGTGTGATCTGGGGACCATAGTGGTGAGTGCACTGGGGAGCCAATTAAGTAAAGGTGGGCGGGAGTGACGTGTCTGGATCGCCATCGCAATCGCCATAGAATAGACCTAGAATAATTACCAAAATTTGCCGCATCCAGGATCATGATCCTGATCGAACACTCCGTTTGAGTCGGTTCTGCATCACGAAAAAGCCCGGTCCATTTGGACGCAGCTGTGTATGAAATATTTTCTGCTATTGCAATTTCGCATGCTATTGAGAAAGATGTGAGAATGGGAGGTATGAGGATAGTTAGACTCAAATTCCGCATTGCTCTGCAATCTGAGTGCATCAAGCGTTCTAATGGCTGTGCGATGCGGCCGCGGCTGCGGACCGGCCTCATTAGCAGAAAATAAGCAACCAGTGGAGCAGAAAGCCCCGGCGGAATGCGTGTGAAGCCGGCGAAACGCGGCGCTTGACAACGTGTCGCGCAGGACCGCCATCGATGTGCCTAATCTTGTTTGGCCGCATAACACGTAGGCCGCTATGTTGCTACTCGAGAGCTGCGAGCGGCGACTAGTGATGGTAAAGGCACCGAGAAATATGGCACCGCACCGCACCGCATCGGCACCGGTGCCATTCCGCACCGCATCGGCACCGGTGCCATTCCGCACCGCATCGGCACCGGCAGAAAGGGCGCCTAGCTAGCCTATCACCTTGGGCACCGGTCAAAAAATGGCATTGCCGCACCGCACTGGCACCGGTGCCATTCTGAAAAAATAGCACCAGCACCGAGGGGCACCGGCCAGCTGTCATGATCAACGATGGAAAAAAACACAGAAATTGAACACAGAAACTCATTGAGTTTCTGTGTTTTTGTTTTACACAGAAACACGGAAACTCAAAATTTTTGAAAAACTCAAAACTCAAATGAGTTTTTTATTGGAGAACACAGAAACACAGAAACACGGAAACACAGAAAAGTTTTTCGAGTTTTTTCATTGGATTGGAGGAATACTGTGCTGTGTTTCACTGAACAAAATAAGAAATGTGCACAAGTCCATATCAACAGATAACAAAGGGTCCAAATTTAATAACAAGTTACAAAATACAACCTGAGTAACAAAATGGCACCTGGTCATTATGACAATGATTGGAATTGTTATTCACACTGACTGATTGACTTGCACCCACCAGCTCAGAGTTGAAAGCTACCCCCAAAGCTGCCAAAAGCATAACCTGGTCACTTGTAAGGTATTTTTAAAACTTTAGTGGGTCAAAAGATGAGTTAGTGAAGTGAAACCAGTAGCGTAAAATGTCATCAAAAATACAAAATGTTCAAACTTTTATTTTACATTTTGCATGACTGTTTACATTGTTCAGCGCATTTTACAGGGTCCCTGAACATGCATAAACAAATTTGTAATGAGAAAACCACTGTTTTTGCATTTAACCACTGTATTTGAGGAAAAACTTGTATTTATGAAAAAACTATAGTTTTTATGAAAAAACTTGAGTTTTTACAAAAAAAACACAGAAATGATAACAGAGTTACTCAAGTTTTTTTCGTGAAAAAAACTCAAAACAAAGGTATTTATTTTTGAAAAACTCAAAACACAGAAAGTGTTTTTTTCTGGAGAACTTACCCATCGTTGGTCATGATAGCACCGAAAGGCACCACATCAGCTGGAGGTTCTGAAGTAATTTCCGGGTACTTTCTTAGTAGCTGTAAATTCAGAACTGCATATTTCCATGAATTCACTACCGATTTTGATGGTTGAGTGATTAAAATGATGAGAATGATGTGGTGATCAATTTACGAAACTATTAGAATGATTACAAATGAAATGATAGCACAAATATTAAATGTGCTCCAATACCCATAGTCACCAGTGACCAGGGTTGATGTTGTACAGAGAATGTAACTAACTCATGTCATAATCTGACAACAAATTATGAACAAAATGGTGTAATAAACATAATGTATATGATTTAAAATACAACACAATTTTGGGTCCCTCTTTCAGGGTATAACAGATTTCAAAGTATATTTGTTGGTAGGGTTTTACAAAATAGACTTAAACACTTGGGTATACTGCTGTTTTCAAAATATGAATAAGCACATGCTGTGGACAAAAATTTAAACCCTATAAAAAGTTGGCCAGTGCCTTTCTCATTGCCTTTTACTTTGGCCCTGGTGCTAGCACCTAAAGGCACCCGAGAAGAAGGGCACTCTGCAGTTCCACCTAATTTACCGTAACCTACATTTTTTACATCACTTGAATAATTCCCATTTCACTTCGAATATTTCGCCTTTCTTGCCTGCTGTAAACAAAGGGTGATAAAAGTGATGACATTTATAATATTTTATCTATATTTTTATTAGTCTTTATGATTCTTTGTGTCACCCCAATTTTAATGACATGCGACAGGTGAAAACCTGAACTTTTGCTTTAAACGTAGACAAAATAAGCAATTTGCTCACATTTTAAATGTTAAAGGCCGTTCCCGTGCCGAGAACTACCCCAGTCTACGACTTTGATTCTGATTTATGATTTCTTTGTTGGAATTAGGGTTCAAACAGGACCAGTTTTTCAGACCGGGACCGGGACCAGAAATTTTCTAATATCAGGACTGGGACCGGGACCGGGACTAGGGTGTCAACTTTCCGTTTTCCGTTTTCCGTTTCCGCTTTCCAGAGGCAAATTTTTTTCCGTTTCCGTTTCCGTTTTCCGGCAAGTGCAAAATTTTTTCCGTTTCCGTTTCCGTTTTCCGCCAAAAAGTTTTTGTTGACACCCTAACCGGGACCGGGACTGGGACTGGGACCGGGACTGGGGTGTCGGGACCGGGACTGGGATTTGCCGAACCATGTACTGGCACCACGGTCATGTTTGGACCTTATTGGTACGTAATATCAAGCCAATGTTGTTCCACACACATCCACTGTGTGAGGAACCATGCTCAATATATTAGCCTTCTCTTATAACATTATTCAAGCACTATTTCATTGCCATCTTCACTTGATTGTATATGGAGCCCAGCGAAGGGGGGGGGACAACGCCCCCCTAAATTTTGGCCTAATAGTTAAGAAACAGAGCCATGGTGCTGGCGCCATTTGTAGGCGCCCACGCCAACCATATAGGTATCTTTATATACCTATATTTCATACTAGAATCATGTTGGGGACCTTTCTAATGCTTCTGTTACATTACAGAAAAATACATAGTGATCATTGGGCGCGCGCGCGCAAAAAATTTTTATATGTGCTTACATAATCTTTAGAAAAGTGTCATTTCTGGCAAAAAAATTTGAAAAGGTCATTGGAAATTACGTTTTTTCCATCCCTTGTCGGGACCGCTCTAAAACTCCGGGACCGGGACCGGGACTGGGTGGCCGGGACCGGGACCAGGACCGGGACTGGCTTTTTCGATTGTCGGGACCGGGACCGGGACTGGGGTGTCGGGACCGGGACCGGGACTGGGGTGTCGGGACCGGGACCGGGACCGGGACCGCCCCAGTCCCGACTTTTTGCCGAACCATGTACTGGGACTGCGGTCCTGTTTGAACCCTAGTTGGAATAGATTGAATAAAGTATAAATACTGGAAGAACTTTGAAGATCGTTGTTAGACAAAAGCTAGAGTTCTCACACTGCGAACGCAGGATAACTTAAGCAGTAAATTGTGTGAAACTTTACAGGCACCACACTGCACCGGCACCAGTCCGGTGCTATTCTGAAAAATGGCACTGGCACCAGCAGGGCACCTCTGAAAATGACCCCGGTGCTTTTCCATCACTGGGGTGACTGGCGACCAGAAAACGTGCTCTGAGCAGGGTTGGTTTTATAAAAATCATTTGTATACAAATTGTATAAAAATTGTATAAAAATGTATTTTATTTGTATTTTATTCTTGTTTCATTTTATTTTATTTTATTTTATTCCAAAATCATAATAAAATAATAAAATGGAACCATTTTACAAAATTTTTACAAAAAATGTACAGAAATTTTACAAAAAATCTGAATCTTGCATGCGAGGCCAGAAAAACTTTATAATTAGACCTAAACATGAAAAACTGGTGACAAATCTTTCCATTACTTTGCAGAACTTACATGCAGTAGGTAGTTGCATGCAATAGGTAGCAAGTGTAAAGTAACAATTATAGATAATAATGGTTCGCATTTTCAGTAGAAGGAGTACTGGAGTGTGCGGGGATATTTGTAAAATGTCATGCAAAGTGTCAATTGTCATGATGAATGTAAAGTAGAGTCAATTGACATCTCAAATGTCAAACAAAGTGTCAATTGTTATGATAAATGTCATGCAGTGTCAATTATGTATCCGAATCTTGTGTTTTTATATCTAAATCTTATGTTTTTGTATCCATATCTTATTTTTTGTATCCAAATGTTGACACAAGATTTGCATACAAAACCAACACCAAGATTTGGATAGAAAACAAGATTTGAATACAATTTGCTTGACAGTTGCCACTTTACTTGTTATTTGTCATGACAATTGACACTTTACTTAACATTTGTTATGACAATTGATGCTTTGCATGACATTTCATATGACATTTGACACTTTACAGGGCTTGGGACTGATCCAGCTCCATGGATAAACATGTTGAACCATAAGCAAGAAAAGAAAAATTTTTACAAAAATTATGAATTTTTGTACAATTTTTACAAAAATATGAATTTGTATACAATTTTACAAAATTTTTACAAAAATTCAAATTTTTATACAATTTTTATTTTTATTTTGAAATTTTCCATTTTATTTTATTTTATTTTATTCTCAAATTTTCCATTTTATTTTTATTTTATTTTTATTTATTTCTGAGATTTTGCCAACCCTGGCTCTGAGCACTTTCGCCCGTTGCACGCGATTGGTGTCGTTCCGATATAAGCTGGCCATTTATTCCGCGCCCAGATGTATGGCCGGTGGGCATTGGACTGGGCCGGAATTGGTTAGAGACCTCCTCAGCAATATCAACAAATCATTCACGTGACCACTGGCCGCGGCGGCGAGCAGGTCGGCGGGGTTGCGCGCGGACGGCTGCGTGATTGGTAAAATACGACCTCGATCTGCGCGCAACTTTGCCGCCGCGAAGGCAGCCGCGCACAATGCAATGCACTTTGAGAATTGTGTTGTTCCCTCGGCTCGGCGATAACACCACTCTGGACAGTCAGTTCCTACCAACCTCCGTATGATCGAATGGGTCAAAGTGAAAGGAAGCACGGCGTGCCGTACCGTACCGTTATGTAATCGTGAAAATTGTACCTTGAATATGCATGCATCGGCGCAAAGGCGATGTTGATAGGTGGATAATTTTTCAATGTAACTACCCTAAATCATTGAATAAGATCCAAGGGGAGTTGTTTCGTCAGAAGTTTTTGAGGGGGAGTTATTCAAGGAGTTATTTTTTCTCAGAAAACTTGTACTTGATTCATTGTATGGATGCCGTCTATCAACAAGTGTAATTCAGTTATTTAACTGTCCAACAACAAAAATATGTGTATACAGTGTATACACACATAATGTATCTGCTGTTGCTGCTGTAGGCTAATACTCTTTTGTATTTTTATATTGTATTCTGTTCATCCAGAATTTCAGAAAAATATTTTTTATATTTTCTTTTGAGTGAAAAATGAATTAAAAATGATGCATGCTTTGTACTTTTCAGTATTTGCCCACGACAAGTGGGGGAGTTATTCGAGGGGGTGTTATTTTTTCCTCACCTCGCCTACAGGGGGAAGTTATTTCAGGGGGAGTTATTCGGGGGGGGGTCTTATTCGAGGATTTGCGCTACCTGCATCTAACATTTTAAATAAAAAAATTTTTTCGAAAATGTATTAATACAACAAAAATATTATTCAGATAATAATATTTTTATGAATAATAACATTTATGCAATTTCAGAATTATATTTTTTATATTTTCTTTTGAGTGAAAAATGAATCAAAAATGATGTATACTTTGTAGTTTTCAGTATTTGCCCACGACAAAATGTCTAGACAATAAATCCATTTAATTGAACATTTTAATGAAAAATATGAAAAACCGGCATGCCGATGCCATTATCAATCGTTGTCCCCAATGTGAAATATCGTTGCGCAGTGGGCATAAATATCATTGCATGCAAAAGCGAGACAGAAATGCTGACTGGATGAAAAAAGTGCCAATGATATTGAGACTTTTCCGCAACTTCAATGTTCGACCTGAGCGTCCGCCATGGGACTCGAAACTCAGATGTTTTGAAACTCGAGTTCTAGTCACAGTCTGTAACCTGCTGAAGTGGTAATCCCAAAAAGTGTTGAATACCTTGATAAATGACAGTGGGCCACACATACAGAGTGTTTTCAGTTCATTTATCTGCCTATGACTGTCCAATTTTCTACCAATGACTTTCATTCACACACCCTTTACTATGCCTAGCTTAAGAAAGCACAAAATGTGTAATTTATTGATTACCCAATACAGCACAGTACATAGTGTGCCAACTTTTATGGTAATCCCAGTGATGTCATCCAGTGACATCATTTAAAAGGAAAGAATGACGTCACTTTGTGAAAGTATTTACTGAAGTACACCTGGAGCTAATATACAGCCAAAGTGCCAAAGTACAGTTATTATACATTTTATTTCAAAGTAGGTTGGAGTGAATCACTGGTCAAATTATAGTCTTTAAATACACATTTCACCATTTAAAGTAAAGAATGTTCTGGAAACAACAACAACAACAACATTTGTTTTGCTAACAAGTGTTTCACCAGAAGTGAAGGTTTTGTATACATTTGATTATGAAAGTGTAGAATGTTCAGGAAGGTTAGTAACATTTGGTAACTGATGGTGAATCATCAACTGTGCTTAAGCAGAAATATAAAAGGGTAGGATTTAGCAGTGGGTCTCACTCTACACTATATTTGAACAAACTTACTAAAGTATCTTGATTATATTGAAACTGCCTTATTGGACTGTACTCTTTGTGAGAGGTCCAAGCCCCCCTTTTTGGCCGGTGAGACCAGCCAAAATATTACGCTGCGTCAGGCATAACCGGGGTCAAGCTAAAAAGCGCTGCCTCGGGCACAACCGAGGTTGAGCCAAGCAGTTTCTACCTGTTTGAGATCAGTGCATCTCAGTATATTTCATTCCTTTTATTTGTTTATGCTTGAATACCAACTGTTGAAGTACAAGGGTTTATTTCATTTTTACCCAGCTCTTTATTGAGTTTTGCAGTTTTCTAGTCTCTTTTAAGCATTAAGAACACAAGAATAAACTTTTCAAGTAATTTTCATCGGGTGGGCGCGCCAGCGCCATCCCTCGCTGCCGAGGGAGGGCGCAAGCGACCCACCCATAATATGGTCGGACACACCAAAATGCGGAAATCGCAAATTTAAAATCGCAATAACTTCGGAACGCAATGCGCTAGTGCAGAACCGACTGCACCATTAAAAAGCCCGTGTCGAAAAGTACCACCATGCAAATTATCACATACAACGGTTGAGTTCGGAGGAAGTTATTACGGATTTTCTTTTTCAAGTAGTGTTGTTGTCGTTGTTCTTGTTCTTGTTCTTGTTGTTCTTCTTGTTCTCCCGACAATCTTCAAACTGCAATAACTTCGTTGAAACATGACCGATTTTCATGGTTGATGGCTCATATGAAAGAGCATATGATGCCATTTCTTATTTTCGGGAATTTTTGTCACAGGCTCCGCCCACTTTGGGACGGGATCTGTTTGAAATTTTCAAACCTCGATAAATTTAAAATTTGAATACAAATGCGGCAATAAAAAAAATTTGTTGGTGTGCGCCATGACTAGAGCTTTCGAATGAGCTAATTTTTGGCGATTTTGGTACAGATTTACAAAAGTTATTCAAGTTTGCTTATTTTGTGTAATATGCGCAAACATGCCTGAACTACTGCTTGATGTGATACTGAGCATGTGACCTTGCATGGTGATTACTATCAGGTCATAAATGTCTAGTGGTTAATGTCAAGTCAAATGTCAAGTTATAAATGTCAAGTGATAAATGTCAAGCAATAAATTCAGGCAAAATGTCAAGTGATAAATGTCAAATGATAGATGTCAAGTGATAAAATATTTAGTGATAAAATATCAAGTCAAATATCAAGTAATAAATGTTAAGTGGTAGATTTCAAGTGAAATGTCAAATGAAAAATGTCAAATTATAGATGTCAAGTGATAACTGTCAAGTGAAATGTCAAGTTCAATGTCAAGTGATAAATGTCAAGACAACTGTCAATTGATAAATGTCAATTGATAAATGTCAAGTGATAAATGGCAAGTGACAAATGTCAAGTGATAGATGTGAAGTTATAAAATATCAAGTGATAAAATATCAAGTCAAATTTCAAGTGATAACTGTCAAGTCAAATGTCAACTGATAAATTTCAATTGAAATGTCAAGTTTAATGTCAAGTGATAAATGTCATGTCAAATGTCAAGTCAAATGTAAAGTGATAAATTTGAAGAGAAATGTCATGTCAAATGTCAAGTCAAATGTCAAATGTCAAGTGACAAATTTCAAGTGAAATGTCAAGTGTAATGTCAACTCATAAATGTCAAGTAAAATATCAAGTCATATGTCAAGTCAAATTTCAAGTGATAAATGTCATGTCAAATGTCAAGTTTAACATCAAGTGATAAATTTCAAGTGAAATGTCAAGTGATAAATGTCATGTCAAATGTCAAGTCAAATGTCAAGTTTAATGTCAACTGATAAATGTCAAGTGATAAATATCAAGTGATAAATGTCAAGTGATAGATGTCAAGTTATAAAATATCAAGTGATAAAATTTCAAGTGAAATGTCAAGTAATAAATTTCAAGTCAAATGTCAAGTTAAATGTCAAGCTTAATGTCAAGTGATAAATGTCATGTCAAATGTCAAGTTTAACGTCAAGTGATAAATTTCAAGTGAAATGTCAAGTTTAATGTCAAGTGATAAATGTCATGTCAAATGTCAAGTCAAATGTCAAGTTAAATGTCAAGTGCTCAAATATCAAGTCAAATGTCAAGTTATAAATGTCAAGTCAAATGTCAAGTTGTAAATGTCAAGTCTAAAGTCAAGTCAAGTCAAATGTCAAGTGATAATGTCAAGGTGAATATAAAGTGATAACTTTCAATTGAAATGTCTAAGTCAAATGCCAAGTTAAATGTCAAGCTTAATGTCAAGTGATAAATGTCATGTCAAATGTCAAGTTTAATGTCAAGTGAATAATTTCAAGTGAAATGTCAAGTAATAAATTTCAAGTGAAATGTCAAGTCAAATGTCAAGTTAAATGTCAAGCTTAATGTCAAGTGATAAATGTCATGTCAAATGTCAAGTTTAATGTCAAGTGATAAATTTCAAGTGAAATGTCAAGTTAATTGTCAAGTGATAAATGTCATGTCAAATGTCAAGTCAAATGTCAAGTTTAATGTCAACTGATCAATGTCATGTCAAAAGTCAAATAACAAGTCATATGTCAAGTCAAATTTCAAGTGGTAAATGTCAAGTCAATTGTCAAGTTAAATGTCAAGTGATCAAATATCAAGTCAAATGTCAAGTTATAAATGTCAAGTCTAAAGTGGCAAGTCAAATGGCAAGTAAAAAGAGAAGTGAGAAGTGAATTGCAAAGAAAATTGGCAAAAGTCAAATGAGAAGTGAAATGGCAAGTAAAAAATTTAATTGAAAAACTTTGATAAATGGATACTGAACTGTGATCCATATTTCTAGTTAATTTTTTTTGGTGAACAATCACATTATGCTATTGTCACAAATATGAGTTGTACATAGAATTATGATACACTCCTTAACTCTTAATGGTGGACCAATTTTGTTTAAGAGACATTTCTCAATGAGTTTTGGATATGTCATTTAACACATAGCATATGCAAATATCGTTGGCACATGCTGGCACCATGCCAGCCAATATTTGTAGGATGAAATTCACCCTGTCACATATAAACTTGGCCCTCATCCAAGTTATGGGTTGCATATTTTTGATCAAAATATACTGCTGTTTGATGTGATACTGCCACTATATGGGTCTTCAACGGTTATAATTTCAAATTGTGCAATTTTATGGAGTGGTGCCATCTATACCAAAATGGTGCCATTTTCATGGAGTGGCGCCAACTACTCCAAAGCGGCATCATTTTCATGGATGGTGCCATCTACTCCAAAACAGCAGTGCCATCTACTCCAAAATGGTGCCATTTTTGTGGAGTAGCACCATCTACTCGCCAGCATATTTATATATTGTTCAGCAAGACACCTACTGGGTGTCATTCGGGAAGCCTGGGCCACTGGCCACACAAAAGAAGTATATCAGTAAAAAAATGGCTAACGCCAAACAAAAAGTGGACGCTGCCTCCACAGCAAATAGAGATGAAGTGTGTCTCTCAAATGGACATGAAGTGCGTCTCTCAAATGGACATTAATATATATTGGATGCACAAAAGTAATGTATCATTGCTTAGAAAATGGCAT
>CAXIWS010000394.1:0-18484 GCA_964036195.1 Sphaerolaimus hirsutus
TTATAGTTTTCAACTATCAAATTTCAAGAAAAACACTAAACTTGTATAAAAACACAACGATACACTAAATGCCCAAACATGCAGTAAAAAGTACCCCCCCACCGAACCTGCACACTTTGCACCACTTTACTGCCAGTATCTTTCACCCTATTCAATAAACTTCCCGCCTGGCCCCTCAAACTCTGCAACATCCCATGGGAGCCCCCGGTGGCCATGAAATTGTCACCCCCGAATTGTCCTTGACAATCAGAATTGTCGGAATTGGAATGCACCCCCTGATGGTGACTGTGCGCGGCCGGTGCGGAATGGTCTCGACTCTGTTGCGGGGGTGCCGCCTGACTTGCGCAGTGGGGTGCCGCCGGTGGTCGCGGGGGGCGCGAAGGGCGCTCGTGTGCGGGACCCTCTACCGAGGGGGGGGAGGGGTAATTCGTGTGAGGATTTTTTTCTGATATTTTAAATCGGATATCGACATCGAAAAATTACATCGCGCTATCTAAATGTAAATATCTCAAATTTATCAATTCATTGCGTGATTATCGGTATTTTCTACGACACTACTAATTATTTTATCTTCACCCCAAAAATGTGAGTGACATCAAGATATAATGGGTTTTTTAAAGCAAAGCCTATGAAGTGGTCCAAAAACGCGACCTCAAAAAACTAACCATGACAATTCACAAAACCGAAGTAAATAGTCAAATTCCCAACACCCAAAAACCCCACCAAACCAACTATTAGGTAACGGCGGTCTCTGCGGCGGGGGTCCCCCAGCACCAGAAGGCGGGGCACCCCCCGACCCCTTCCCAACTACCATCGGGGGAGGGGGCCTCTTGGGGGCCCCAGGGGTCACCGTTGGACCCGCCAAACTTGGCTTGACGCCAGGCGGGAGCAAATCCACGCAGGGCAGCTTTAGGTCGACATTTAAAGCGACTGAAACGGCTTCCAAACGCGTTATTAAATCTTCAATGTCTGGTCGATTGCTCGGATCGACTTGGAGACACGATTCTGCGATGGAGGGTAACGGGGTTTTTGTCATCAGCACCGGTTAGCTACATCAATCAAAGTGTGAGGTTTTCGAAACGCGACAGACTTTTGAACCCAATCGGGGATACATTTTTGCGTAAAATGGGGTGGGGTAGAGTGGAAGATTGAAAAAATCTTCATTTTATTCCAGGTGGTTTCAAAGCCATTATTCAAATATAAAGCCTGACTAGAACTGAGAAACTTTTTTATTGGCAGCATTTTCTCTTTAATGCAGTTCATTTGGGAATAACATTTTCATTTGTCGGAAAAGAACCAGAAACTTTCCAACAATAATTTTTTCATCACAAAATAAATCAACAAAATCCAACTAACGTATGACTGGATGCAGCACGGTAAATGGTGTTTCCGTCTCTGGCAAACTGTAATTTCCATTGATAATCCTCAATTTCGCACTATCCTCGAATGGGTGCGTCCGATAACATAAATAGTACAAGATGCAACCTAGCGCCCAAATATCCAGTGGTGGGCCGATAAAAAAGTCCGAATAGAGATCAAGCATTTCTGGTGATCTGCGTGCAAAGCGACAAAAATTGCGCTAGGGAATAAACACGTATTTTAATGATCCCGTTTTTCTTTAAAACAATTTGTATTTTAAAATTACCTTGAAAACACATTTAAAAAATACATATTAAACCAGTGAAACCCTTCCCATATTCTTTCAACAACCCACAAAATGCTATATTCGCCTCTACATGCGTGTATTTACTGTGTATTTACTTGTGTATTTACTACACTTGTGTGTGTACTAATTTACTTGTTTAAAACAGAATATTTTGGGTCAGTACAAAATAGTCATTATGGGGACCCCCCTTACCCCACCCAAACAGGACACCCACCTATACATGGGCGTTGTGTGGGCGGCCATCTCCTCCTCGATCAAGGTCCTCCTGACGGCCGCCCAGCTCACGTCGGGCCTGTACGTGTCCGTGGTGGCGCTGCCGAAGTCGCACAGCTTCACGCTGCCCAAGCTGTCCAATAGGAGGTTCTCCACCTGTGCGGGAGGGCAGGGACGTAGCCAGGATTTTCGAGCGGGGGGGCGGATTGTATACGGAACCCGGCGAACAGGGGGGGGCGGCGCCCCCCCCCCTAAAAATTTACCTCTGTAGTAGGGTAATGGCGCCATGGCGCTGGCGCCATGCCATGGCGCCAATGGCGTTGGCAATGGGGCCAAAACAGCAGTATACGTCTGTATTTTACAGGCATAAAGTGCGACATGGACTGGAATTGCCCTTGGACTGGAGTTCCCCACCCTTAAAATTGTACCCACTGGTCACGGAATGGAGCCATGGAACTGGCGCCATAGCACTGGCGAATTCATTGGCGACACGCCATGGTGCCATTGGCATTTACTGGTAATAATTGGAATTTGCTGAATATGGACACATGCGCACTCGCAAAAATGTTTCACGGCACCTTTAAATTTGGTACCAAAAGTTGCATTCTCTCAGTGTTTTCCAGTCTCACCTGGGAAGGGGGGGGACTGCACCCCCCTGGATCGATCCTTGGTTGAGATTATTGGGAGTTCACCCCAGACTAACCTTCAAATCCCTGTGGGTGATCGGGGGGTCGCACTTGTGCATGGCGCGCACCGCTTTGCATGTGCTGTGCATGATCCTGATCACGTGCGACGGCGAGAACGACTGCCTTTTGAGGGCGTCCACCAAGGGGCCACCTGTGGGCGGAGTGGGGATATTGGATTTTGGAGGGATTGAGGAAAAGGTGAAAATTGTTGTTTTAAGAGTTTTTAAAGTATTATGACAAAGAATGACAAAATAAAAAACCGTTGAAAATTTCAAATAAAGATAAACAAAGAAATTTCGGCCGTGCTTAGTGAATTTCAAATGACGTAAATATGATGTGAAAAAGTTATTCAAACATTTATTCTTCCTCATACAGAAATTTTGAAGCGGCGAGCCCCCCCCCCCCTCCCTGGCTACACCCCTGTGAGAAAGTATTTATATTTGCATGCAAAGACTGCGGGCAAAAATCAGCAGACTATCAAATTGACACATTCAAACCGACCAGCACAGAATTCCGTAAGCACCAAGAACTCCGCCCTTCCGTGGCCAGATTCCTGCGGGCTGAGGGAGGCCGCTTGCACATACTGGATAATATTCGGATCGCCTGCAATGAAGGTTAGAGTGCAACCTCAAGTTAAAATGTAGTCAAAAAGTTTTTAAGTCTAACAAGTTGAAAAAACAACGTTTTTCACGCTGTCCTTTAAATGAAATGGATCACCCCCATTTGAGACCACATGTTATATAAATGTTACTGAATTTTGCTTAATCACATATTTACAAAACGAGAACAACGCAATGTGGTCAGAAAATAGCACACGGTAGATTATAGTGTGCGGAACAAACGTGCAAGCTTATCTACTTCTAATTTCTTCTAACCTTCAATCTTCTAAAAAATTGAACCACAACCAACTAACCGGACAACTGTCTCAAGTACCGAATTTCCAAAAGAATCGTGTCCGCAGCTTGTTTATCAGCGGCCAAAAGTCGCTTCAAAGCGTACCATCGATTTTGGCTGTCCGTTGCGGCGAATACCAACGCAAAACCCCCTGAAAATAACGGAAAATGTGAATGCAAGAAGCCTGAGATTCCAAAAACATAGTATCGGGCTGCTCGCTAAGGCCCCTTTTACACTGCACTTGTGTGACGACAATAGATCTTACTCGTCACAGACCATTTTGTTATGACACATCTATTTTTTAGCAGATTTTCATGAGTGTGACGACTGGTCAGCCTCGTTATTGGCAACAAGTAGCAACCATTGTGATGACTGGATCAAATATTTTACTTGTCGTCACACTCGCGCGATGTGACGACCACTTTTTTTAAATTGTCGGCGCACCTGTCGGGCTCCGACTGTGGCAAAATTTTTTTATAAACATGTATAAGTCTTGAGCAACACACACGATTCAACTGAAATTTGACATGCATATACACCTAGGTGGTATGTATACCTTACCACATTCACTCATGAATATGGAACTTTTCACTCAACTTATGGAACTTTTTCAAGTGTTGTCGGAGTCGTCACAAAAATGCAGTGTAAACGCTCTCTACAGTGCGCGCAGAAATTCCTGTGCGTATTGGCACCGACCCAAGTGCCACTTTTACTCCGCGCACTCGCGCCAGCCTACATCTTAAAACTGCACGCGAATTTTGGCCCGGCCGCGCGCCCCGTTTTCCCTATACAAACTTGTGATTTTTACGAACCTTTCGAGGCCCACCACGCGCTTGAAAATGGGAATTGTGGGTCGAGCGTACGCACAGAGGGCTAAAATTATGTGCGTTCTCTGTCAAATGCAAAAAATCGTAGAAATTTAACTGTCGTTAATGAGCTCACACACAAAAAAAGGCGAGCCTGACGGAACGTTCGTGATTTTTGGGGTTAGCGCTGGTGGGCATTTACACGAAAGTGGGCGGAACTTGCGCCGACCGCCGCATGCAAAGCAAAATATCTGCGCGCACTGTAAATGAACAGAGTGCTAGCGTATATCGATGAATAAAGTCACGTGAAAATTGCGCACCAAATTCACCCATAGTGAGAGCAGCGAAATGCAATGAGAAAAATAATAAAAATTTGGTCCTATATTGAAATGGGAAATGTGAAGTTTGCAGTTTGTTAACTTAATAAATTTCAAACATCAAAGACACACCTTCAGCGATCAAATATCGAATTCTCAATTTTAAACCTCCAATTTCCACATTCGTCCCAACCAATGGATGATCAGTTTTTGGGCCGGACGCCCCGCTGGAAGTTTCCGCATTTATCGCTTGATTTGCAGCTGTACTTATATAATTAAAGGCGGATCTAAATAGATCGGTCATTATTCGATTCTAGTCGACTCGCAGGTAATCTCTTTTTTGTGACAGGCGTGAATCTATACGAAAGGTACGTTTCATACGAGTTGGCAGTGTGCCAAAGCAAAGGTTCAGGCTTTAAAGGGCTGATTCTATACAAATAACAAGTTCAGGGAACATTCCGTTCGCCTTAGGAATTTTGTTATGTCCATCGTTCATGAGTTTGATTTCGGCGTATTTTTAGATGAAGCAATCTACTTCGATGAACTCTATGCCGGTTCAAGGTTTGTCTATATTTTGTGATTTTTAA
Organism: Sphaerolaimus hirsutus; assembly: GCA_964036195.1. Taxonomy (NCBI): domain Eukaryota; kingdom Metazoa; phylum Nematoda; class Chromadorea; order Monhysterida; family Sphaerolaimidae; genus Sphaerolaimus; species Sphaerolaimus hirsutus. The sequence continues at coordinate 5,170 of CAXIWS010000394.1, forward strand.
TACATTTTATAGTTGATTGCGAAACCAAAAAGTTGACCTTTGTCATACTAGAGTTGTGAAAATACTTGTATTTTGGGACGACGAAAAAATATTATTCCAAATTTTGAGTATCTATACTAAAATGTGAAATACTTTTTAATACTAGGGAAAGCATAAAATAAAACGTAAACCTGAAAATTTTGAGAAGTGCTCTGATTGTATAGGTAGCATCAAACAATGGTATCTTTGGCATTTTCATATGTTCTTACTATTATACCTTTTAAATTTTCAAATGAAATTTTCATATGAAAAATTGCATGCAAGGCACAGACAACGTAAACCTGAAAATAGCTGACCATTATAAAGTAAATACCTTACAATAAATGTTTATCAGTCGACTGTTGTTACAATAGCATTTTACAGTAATTTCAAACATATCCTGCAAATAAAATGTCAACATTTTCAGCATTTACAACATAAAATCAACATTTTCAGCCATTGTCCAAATTTGCAAATTTACAAAATTGATGATCAATTTCGCATGGATTCACAAGTGGCAGCCATGGGAACACAAACACAGAGAAAGCGAAAAGTCGACGGAAAATTCACGGTCTAATATTTTCTTTTGCCTTGTGTAAAACAATTTGTCAAATAATGTCTAGTGTTTAATTTTTCAGGATTCGCACTGGCAACATGCCAATAATATCCCAGAATGTGTGAGTTCTGCATTGAAACAAATCTCAGTTGTGTGCCGTGAAAAGGTTAGTTTTTTGTGTATAATTTTTTTTAAACACTTTTTATATTGTATACTTTTCAGCCAGGGACGTCAAGTCAGGAAAATTCTCTAAATGACAATAATCTGGTTGCAAGAAATGCAGCAAAGCGGTGTCCAAATGAAATTGAAAAGGCAAAATGGGACAAGCTAGATTGTGGCAATGTGCAGACCATGTTCCCCGCTGAGATTCACACCGTGACACTGGAGAATAATGAGTTGGTGTATTTTGCAGCTTTGGTAGTACCTCAGAAGTTGTTGATGTCTTGTCGATCAACCTGGATGACCATCCTCTCTGAACAATGCTCATACTCAGTGGACATCTGTCCCACTGGACATCCAGGGCATGCTGGATGTCTCTTGTCTCCAACTTTCACTTTCTCTACAGTTGGTGAAGCTGGTTGGTGGTTGCTGGTTCATTGGCTGGAGTGCTGTCTGCTGGCCTGGTGGGGCTCAGCTATCACATATTTAAACAACTAAATGGGAAAGAGGATCACGCACATATCACTAGATGAACTTTTTGTTAATTAACTGTTGTATGCCTAGGATCATTTTTATCACTGGAAGTCTCTGCTAACTCCTCGGGGGGTGCAGGAAGTATTTGGCCTCAAATACCTAAACTACATTAAATCACAATATCACCTGTTTTGATCCTAAAATCCTTGGACTGGTCTCCTGTTGATCCTCTCCTAAATACCTGTAACTAAAGAACGGGGCTGTAGCATGTTAATGGGGACAACGCGCACTTTACCATTACTAAATTTAATGGTTGCAGCCTTGGGTGATGGAAATGAAACAATTTCACCCTCTTTGGAATTGGGCAAGTCCAATTTTGCTTTGCGACTTCCCATGGCAGGTGTATCTTTCACAAAGACAGTATCACCTATTTTGAACTTGGTGGTGGGGTTTGTGATAAAAGCAGTGTTTGTTGCTTTCTTTTGGGCATTTGCCACCCTCTCATTGATCTGTTGCCAAAACTTGACAAGTGGTGGTGCAATTTCAAATTCATGCCCAGTTGTTGAGCGTTTTGAGCCATAATGAGCTTCAAATGGTGACACACCTGTAGCAGAATGCTCTGTAGCATTGTAGGCAGCCACTGCATCAGGCAGGATCAGGTGCCAAGCTCGGTGGTCATCAGCTCGTTTCTTGGACAGCACATCTTGCAGTGTGCGTATGGCTCTTTCACAGATGCCATTGCTGGTTTTGGAACCAGGTGTGGTGACATGCAGAACTGTCTGGTGTTTCTGCAAAGCGGTCTCAAACTCACGGCACTTAAAATGTGTCCCACTGTCAGTCACAATTTCTTCTGGGACCCCATGTCTGGCAACTATTTCATTGTACAGTTTGACTGCACTTTTTGCATCAGTTGCATTGCAGTGCCTTGCCTCAATGAAACGCGACATGGCATCAATTGCAACAAGGCAATATTTTGGCCCTTTGTAACTGCTTGGCATGAATGTGGAAAAATCCATGTGCCAGCGCCGACGCGGCTGGTCAGGAGGTGGCCTTGGCATCAATGGCAGCACCTCATAGCGATTTGATCGCTGCTTGCATGTGTTGCAATTTTTGCAATACTCTTGCACATCAGCTGCAAGTGTGGGCCATGTTCCATGACCATAGAATGGTCTCAGGCGCTGGTACGTTTTCTGGGCACTTGCATGTGCCGCCCAGCGCCCTTCATGATGCCAGCGCAACATGTCCTTGCGCTCTTTGTCACTTGCCAATACAATGTTGTGCACATCACTTACCTTCTGTGCAGCCAATTTGGCTAAAATGTGTGACAAACTGATGAAATTGATGTTGCACACTGTATCAAGTGTGACTTCTGGCTGGTCAATTGAGCCATTTTCCCTCATGCGAACAGGAATTGTGCCAGCAGGTGCCCTTGAAAGAGCATCAGCCACTAAATTTTTTATTCCTGGCTTATAGCACAGTTTCACATCAAATTGTTGCAACACGAGACACCAGCGGTAGAGCCTATGGGATGGGCTATTTTTCTGAAACAGCTGTGTCAGGGGGTGGTGATCAGTAAACACTGTCACTTTTTCTCCGGTGATGTATGGCCTGAAAGTTTGAAGTGCATAAACAACTGCACGCGCTTCCAACTCAGTGGCACAGTAGCGCTTTTCGGCAGGTGCAGTCACACGACTAGCAAAAGCAATTGGCTGCAACTTGCCTTGCTCATTTTCCTGCTCTAGCATAGCACCTAGTCCATCAGCACTAGCGTCAGTGGTAATCACATAGTCATTTCCTGGCACAGGCATTGCTAATGCCCTTGGATCACCCATCTCAGTGCAAATTTGCCTGAATAATTTCTCCAACTCAGGTGTCCATTTCAATTGTGCCTTACTGCTTTCAGCAGCTTGGAAAAATTTGCGCAATGGCGCCAACCTATGGGACAGGTTGTGGTGAAAACGTCGCATGTAGCTGACAAGTCCCATGAAAGAAATGCCTTCTTTTTTGGTGGCAGGCAATGGGTAATTTTGAATGGCTGTGGCTTTGTCTGGATCCACATGGATTCCATCACCACTGATCACATGCCCTAAATACTGAATTTTGTTTTTCAGAAAATGGCACTTGCGTGGATTCAGTCTCAATCCAGCTTTGCATGTTGTTGCAATCACTGCCTTCAGGTGAGCAATGTGCTCCTCAAGTGTGGTGGATGCCACAATGATGTCATCTAAGTAGGCTCTGCAGTAGCCTTTATGTTCAATCAGCATGTTGTTGATGGCTCTTTGAAAAGTAGCCGGAGCCGAGTGAAGCCCAAATGGCATGCGCTTCCACTCAAACAACTGATCCAATGCAGTAAATGCAGTTTTATGCTGATCTTCCTTTTTGATGCGGATGTTGTAATATCCACATTTAATGTCCATGGTGGCGAAAAATTTCATCCCAGCCCACAGATCCAGCAAATCATCCATGCGAGGCAATGGATAGCTGTCACGCTTAGTGTTCAAATTCAACTGGCGGAAATCCACACAGAATCTCCATGAGCCATCCTTCTTTTTCACTAGCACAAAAGCACTGCTGTAATTGCTATTTGATGGCACAATGCACCCTTGGTCAAGCAAGTCTTTGAGCATTTTTTCAACTTCTGGGCGCAGTTTAAGTGGAATGCGCCTAGGTGGAACTCTGAATGGAAGGGTGTCACCTGTGTCAATTTCATGCTCCACATCTGTGCATCCAATTTCATCCACATTTTGGCATGCATCTGTTTTGTACATGGAGCTAAATGCATGCCGTAGCTCAAACAGTGCATCCACTAACTTGGATTTTTCTGCATCTGAGCAGTCACCAATGCTGAGCATTTTTGCCCATTCACTTTTGTCCAAATTTTGCACTTTGCCTATGAGCACTTCTGTGGGTGACTCATTTTTGTGCAGTGGCACATGGGCAGCATGCATGGGCTGGCCCTGTTTGTCAGAAAATATGACCAGTGCTGACTGGTCATCACTGTCCAATTGATCAACTGCCTTTGAATGTCATTTGTGACAGGCACATTTTTGGCCTCTGGCAGCAAATTACTGCCATCTGCAGCTCTCATGTAAATGCCCAATTTTGGCATCACATCTTGTCCCAACAGGACATCATAATCAATGTCATTTGAAATTTGACATGTATGCATGGCTGTGCCACCTGCATAATCAATTTGGATGTCTACGCACCCTTTTGTGTCAATTGGTGTCTGATTGGCAGCAAGCAGTTTGTGCTTGGTGGGCCTTGGCATCAAGCCCAACTTTTTGACCACATTTTCGGTCACAACCGTCACATCAGCACCACTGTCAGGGCGACAAGTGTCAAATTGTGTGCCATTCAAATAGGCACATGGCTGATTGACTTTTGAGCCAGTTTTTGGCTTCATTTGCAATCTCTGTGGCTGTGCCACATGCTGCACCCGATTCACAGCATTGGGAGGTTCACCCTCCTGGTCACAATCAATATTGTGCACCTTGGACCTTGTCCATTCCTTTTTCACAGGGTGCTTGTTGAAATTGTCCCTTTTGGACATCCAGCAGTCCTGTGTGTCATGCGTGACAGACTTGTGGAAATTGCACCACTTTTTCCGGTGCATTTGGCTGTTTTCAGCACTTGCAGCAGTTTGCTGCATTTTAGGTGGGAAGCGGTTTGCATTCCACCGCCTGGGCCTGTTGAAGCCATTTGCTCCAGGCTTGCCATTGTGCCTTGCCAGCTTTTCATTTGCAATTCGCTTGGCCTGGCTGGCAGCAATTTCACATTCCTCAGTTGAATGTGTGTGTGTGCCATGCATGACACAAAATTTCTGTGCATTTGGTGCATGCACTTTCACTCGCTTCTCAGCGAATTCCAGCCTTTCAGCATTTTCAACCAGCTCCTTGAATGTCATGAGCTCATAAGTCGGCAATGCATACAGTGCATTTTGCAGTGTCTGATTCTGCAAGCCAGACATAAAATAGTGCTTCAATTGCACTTTGAGAGCTGCCGGCACTATGTTTGGCATGGCTTTTCGCACCAAGCTCTCAATCAACAAGCCAAAATCCTTGACTTGTTCCTTAGCTGATTGTTTTGTAGTGATCAGCTTGTTCATTGCATTTTGAGCAGAAAAATGGTCACCATATTGTGACTCCAAAAATGCACAGACCTGTTCAAAGGTCATTCTGTCCTCATGTGACAGGTGCTCAAATTGGCGCAGAGCTCTGCCACTCAGGCATTTGCGCACATGGATCACTGCAAACTCATCTGGCACTTCAGTGAGCTTGATCCGGGCCTTCAAATCGCCCATCCACAATTCAAATTTCAGTGGATCTTCACCATCAAAGGTGGAAAATTTGTCATTTAACAGGGGCGTCCACAGTCGCCGCTGCTCTGATGTGTACCTTGCATCACTGGTCAAATCATGCACAGCACTTGGTGCAGTTCCAGTGTGCCTGATGGACATTTTTTCTGTCAATATTTCCATCATTTGATTTTGTTTGTCCATCATTTTATCCATGGCATTTGTTTGCTTATCAGCCATATTTTCTTGCTGTTGCATCATGCTTTTTGCCATGCGCTCTTGTTGTTGCATCATGCTCTGCATGAATGTGCACATGTGCTTGACCATATCTACCTGGTCATTTCTGTTTTCAGCAGTACTTGCTGCTGGTGCCTCAGCATTTTGCCTTGTGGCATTGCTTTCTGTGGCACTATCACTCATTTGTGAGCGAGTGTGATATGCAGGGCCTTCATTGGCTCCCTGTTCATTGGCCATCTTTTAGATGCCAGTTCTGGTGTATAATACGTGTGTACTTTCACCTTTACCAGTGCCTGTGTGGCAGTGTTTGTGGTGAAAGCAGACCGTATACTTAGTCAAGCACCACTCCAGGGTGGGCAATCACTCAAAAGTGATAAATAGGTCCTTTTTTTGCAATTCACTGCCTTGTGGCAGGTTTGAGCGTGTGCTTAGGGCAGACCTCAAAAGAAAGCAAAGGTGTGAGTCCGGACCTTGGAGTCCACCTTGCTATATATGCAGGCCCAATGGGCTTTGACTGTGTCACTTTGTGACTTTGTCACTTATATTAGGTGTACAACTAACTGGTACACACTAATAATAACAGTCTAACAGGCTCTCAATGCCTGCTGCATACTGGTCCAGTTGTTGATGCCAACAGGTTTAAAAGCCTGCTGCTCACTGGCCAGGAGGGTCCACTGCTCGGCGTGGTCGCGGCACCAGTTGGTGAAGCTGGTTGGTGGTTGCTGGTTCATTGGCTGGAGTGCTGTCTGCTGGCCTGGTGGGGCTCAGCTATCACATATTTAAACAACTAAATGGGAAAGAGGATCACGCACATATCACTAGATGAACTTTTTGTTAATTAACTGTTGTATGCCTAGGATCATTTTTATCACTGGAAGTCTCTGCTAACTCTACTTGGCATTACCCTGGAATCATTTCTGCTACAGTTTTGAAATGTCCAACACCACCTAATAAATATGAGGTTGTGTTGGGAATTCACAACCATTACCAGCACCAGGTAAAAGTTCTGGCACTGATACTGAGTTATCTGTGACTTTATATTGTTTTTTATTGAGCTGGTGGCTCTGGTGGACCAGAATGTTTACCAGGATTTTAAGTCTCTGGCAAATCAAACACTGCCTGATATGAAGTACATAGTGCCAGAAATGGTCAATCTGTATGAGATTCAAATTAAACAAAAGATTTGGTACATTCATTCACATACACATCTAGTTCCATATACTGTGCATGTACACCCAACCGCTCAGAGATGGATGTGTCCAGTGTTCGATAATGTTCTTAAGTTTTCATCTTTGTAATTATCATACCACATAACCATAGTGCAATTCTTTTTTAGCCAACTTCCGAGGCTCATGTCATGTCATCTGCACCAAAACACATCAACGTCAGTTATTCAAGTGTGCTTTGATGGCAGCAGATACATTGTGCCTGGACACTGTGGATTTTTGAATGCTGATGTGAAAGTTGTTAATCAATTAAGTTGGTGAAACTTGATTTATGTTATTTAATTTCAATAGATAGTGAATGAGCAAATGAATCCAAATTTTCCATTCTATTTATTCAGCCCATTCCGAATGTGGACCATTCAAAATGGTAGTGATTGACCCACCATGGGATAACAAATCAGTCAGGAGAAAGTCAATGTCAGTTTTTCTATATGGGCAAGTATTGCTAAAATTCAGTTACTTTGTATCTGATTAGAATTCAAATGGGTCAAAGTTTCCCATTATGGCAAAATGCCAAGATTTTCTTTCCCAGTCCCTATAACGTGATTCAATTCCCGGCCTAGATTTATAGCTGATACAAAAACATCAGATGCAGTCGCACACCCTGCAAAATGTCATGTAAAATATAAAATGCCCCAAAAATAAAATGTTATTTTACTGAGCATTTCACATTTGACATGACATTTTACAGGGTGTGTGACTAGCCCCTGGTCGTGACTGGTCCCAGTTATATTTTATGAAAAGTCTTGCCAGTACAAATCATGAAAACCCAGTCCCGTTTGCACCCTAAGGTTCATGTGAAAATTTTAACAATAAAGCTTCATTTTCCAGGTATTCAACATACACCTGCGAGAAAATGCTGAAATCATTAGAGTTGACAAAAAATCTAGCAAATGATGGATCTGTGTTATTGTGGGTTACAAATAACGAGCACGTACACAAGTTTGTGAAAAAAGAATTGTTTCCACATTGGAATCTCGATTTTATTGGCACACTTTATTGGCTGAAGGTGGGTGAATTGCAAAATTGCTGTTGGGGAATCACGGTAAATTTTTCTTTCTTTTTTTGTTCACACTTTCATTTCAACAAGACAATTTTTAATGAAAATGTTTGAGTTAATTTAGAATTACTACTGCATGGAATTTATTTATACATAGTGGCGTAAAATTTGGGGAATTTGAAACCCAGGTTGTGGATTATGGTAGAATTTCATTTCCAATTTTAACGATTTCCAGGTAACTAGTCAGAATGAGCCAGTGGTACCATTGGAAAGTCGTCATGGGAAAAGACCATATGAATTGATTTTGGTTGGACGCTGCAAAAATGTGACAGACAGCAAAATGAGAATGTGAGTCTTCTAGTTAAACATTACGTGCTCAAAAATTGGCAATGCGCCAACGTTGTCTCACAGGCATCTGGATAATTCATGCATTGTTAGTGTGCCAGCGGCACAACACTCGAGGAAGCCGCCTTTGTGTACTGGTATGATTTTTACTGAAAAATTTTGATACCGTATTTCCTCGAATTACCCCCTGGGGGGTTTATTTTTTCAAAGTGGAAATTTTGAGGGGGTATTTCGAGGGGGGGGTTATTATTTCGCCAGAAATTTTTTGAAACCCCAGTACTAAATTGTTGTTTGTAACGTACACAGAATCTATAGAGTCTAGGTATATACAATCTTATACATAACGATTTTTGTTGCATTTTTCGACATCTAAGTATGAAGACGGTATAAACCCTCTTCTAACATAACACAGTCATTGTCTTTAAATGTGTGTTCTGCGTTTCCCGGATCACAAACCGCAGCTTTTATCATTTACGTTCTCTATCCACTAACTTTGGGGGGGGGGGTATTTCGAGGGCGGTTTATACATTCATAGTGTCCATTTTGAGAGGGGGTGTTTCGAGGAAATACAATATTCACAATTCTTACGAAATGATAAGTCTAAAGGCGCGCACGGCGCTTCATAAATGGCCAACGGAAAGTTGGCACAAGTCCAATGAAACGAATTGTTTGTTTCGCTTTACCGAAAGCTTTACAATGTTTTACCGAAAGCGGCGACGTACATACTTATTACTGAATATTCTGACGCAAAAACAACTCCCCCTCGAATAACCCCACCCCCTCGATTAAGTCCCCCCTCAAAATATTCTGACGAAAAAAAACTCCTCCGGGGACTTATTCGAGGATTTACGGTGTTCGTATATAACCTAACTGGTCCAACATTGTATAGCCGCCACCATTTAAAGTACTTCAGTTTTATGTTCAACATCTTACAGATATTTTTGTATCCTCAATTTCTCTATTCCATATTTTATCCATCACTTAAATACTGTTAAAATAAAAAATTGGCGCCATGTGAACGCGCCAATGCAAAGTGTCGCCATTGTCTATTATGCTTGGCGCTTAGTGCCATTTTTTATGGTGCATCAAAATTAGACTTCAAATTATTTGTCTCTAAATGCAGCTAAATTTGAAAGATGGCTTTATAATTTGGACAAGATTGAAAATGACCCGAGCGGTGTGAAAAGTGATCGGTCATCGTTTAGATATTTGGAACTCTTTGGCAGGCAGCTTTTACCCAATACACTGACAATAGGGAGGCAGGTTTTGTACTTTCAACATGAATCTTGCTTTACTTCATGATGAATATTGATTCCATATACCGTATTTGCTTGAATAATTCCCCCTCTTGAAAAATGTCCCCTTAGGCATATGATCAATTTTCTATGTCAAATGTTAACAAAAATGGTGCGTTATTGTGTGAAAAAGCATATTTTGTGGAATGAATTGATTGAAACACGCTTGAAAATTTTCACGAAATAATCACATGAATCATTCCCTTGAAAAATTCCCTACCGCCCTCAAAACAGTCTGACGATGAAATAATTCCCCAAGGAAACTTTCGTATGGAGATATATTTTTACGTGATTTGATTTACGTAAATTTGAAACCTAAATCCTCGTAAAGCATTGTAATCCAGCATTTCAAGCGTCCAGCAACTACATTAAAAAATTAAATTTTGTTGTTTGTCAGTTGACTTCAGAGTTTTCTTGTAACTTTGACAGTAACTAAAAAGACCCCCGCTCAAAGTGTGAATGTACTCTCGCGCAGACTGTGGATATTCACTTTCCATGACTTCTGTTACCGTTTTACGCACTTTTTCCGCATGTTCCCGCTAATTTAATTTGCACGCGAAAGTTTGCAATGTGAAATAAATGTGAGTTTTGTGAAGAAAAAAAACGGTTTCTTTGTGTTCGTTTTGAAGTGTAAGTGACAGCTGTCAAGTGTCGACGTTCGGGGTGGAGCAATTTTACGATGATTTGGTTAAGAAAGCTTTAGCGGGTGCGCACAGTTCGCAACGAGAAAAAAATTGAATTGGAATGTGGGGTAGGGAACTAAATGTTGGTAAACACGAAACAACGAATGTTTAAGCAACGAAACACCATTGACGTACTGGTGCCAATTCCGCAAGTAGACAAGTGACAGCCTGACAGGTAACGATGGCAAAGAGAATATCGAAAACTCATTTTAGGAAAACTACTTAATCTAGACACTTTTGTCAGAAGCTTTCCATCGTTAGTGACAGGAAAAGTGGCTTATGAAGTGAAAAGTACAATTGCGCTAACTGACAAGAACTTTCACTCGAATTGACATTCAAAGTCATTTGACGTAACTTAAATCTTACAAGTTTACTAATTACGTAACACTTTTCTTGTCACCGTTCTCCTCGCGGAATCAACCCCCGGTGACGCGCGGCTCATGATTAGTGATGGAAAAGGCACCGGAGAAAATGGCACCGCACCGGCACCGGTGCCATTCCTCAGAAAGGGCACCTGGCACGGGGTGTGTCAGTGCACAAGTAAACCCGGTGCACAAGTAGCAAAAGTAGTACAAGGGCACCATGGTGCGGCGTACTTTGGCGCCCTCAAATGGCGCCATTCCATCACTAATCATGTGTATATTTGTTGTTTTTGGAGAGGGGGGTTGCAGGGGTTTGAATTTGTGTGTTTTCAAGCTTTAGAATGAAAAAGGGAGAAAAATCGCTAGATACATATGTAGATAGCTGGAGCATTTGACGGGTAACCCAACCCCCAACCAACCCCCATACAGAACCCCTGCAGTGCCCATGTAGACCCTATTACCCTCACTATTGTCTACTGTCTGGGGTGGATATTGTACAGGAAATGTTACTATATTTTGTCATATACTGACAACAAATTTAGAACAAAATGGCAAAACAAACATAATTTTTATGATTGAAGAAAACACAATCATGTATTCCCTTTTCAGAAGGGTATGGGCATGGCTAGGGTGTCAACTTTCCGTTTTCCGTTTTCCATTTCCGCTTTCCGCAGGCAAATTTTTTTCCGTTTCCGTTTTCCGGCTGCTAATTTTTTTTTCCGTTTCCGTTTTTCCGGCTCATTTTCCATTTTCCGGCAAATTTTTCCAGTTTTTCCGCCTTTTTCCGTTTTCCGGTTCAATTGTCTGTTTTTCCAACTTTTTTCCACTTTCCAGCTCAATTTTCTGTTTTCTGTTTCAGCCAAACTGGTAAAAATGCATGCAGGTACTCAATGACGTGAATTTTTCCTATTTCTAGTGAGATTTCTGCAAATTTGTTTAATTCAGGATTAATTTCTGCAAATTGTTTTCCGTTTCCGGCAAAATTTCAGCAAATTTTTTCCGTTTCCGGCATAATTTCAGCAAATTTTTCCGTTTCCGTGTCCGTTTTCCGGCCTTCCATTTTTCCGTTTTCCGTTTTCCGGCAAGTGCAAAATTTTTTCCGTTTCCGTTTTCCAGCATGTGCAAAAAATTTTCCGTTTCCGTTTCCGTTTTCCGCCAAAAAGTTTTTGTTGACACCCTAGGTATGGCACATTTTAAAGTAAATTTGACAAGACGTTTTATCTAAAAAGCAGTTGACTCTAGAATATTGATCTTATAAATATGAATAAGCACATGCTGTTGATGTTGACGAAACGTTATACCTATTACGACTTGGTCGGTGCCTTTTACTTTGGCCTTGGTGCTAGCACCTTTGGCACCGGCTGACAAATGGCACCGCACCGCACCGGCACCGGTGCTATTCTAAAACAATGGCACCAGCACCGGCGGGTAACCCCCGAAAAATGGCACCGCACCAGCACCGGTGCAGGTGCCCTTCGGTGCCCAGCACCGGGGCACCGGTTGCCCCGGTGCCTTTCCATCACTACTCATGATGTGAAAACGCCAAAACAAAAGCATGCATGGTGCCAAAACTTGTCGTGGTGGATCTGGCGGCTTACAAACAAGCCATGGCGATGGCACCATGACATTGGCGTTTATACCAACGCCACTGAATCACCTCAATTACAGAAAGTACGATGTATCATTTTCCCCGATATACAACAAAAAATACAAGTGTGATCAGGGCCTAAGTTTCTTTGCATTGAGGACGTTCGGTCTGTCACGGTTCCATCCAATATCACATTTCAATACCGAAAAAAACCAATTTTTTTCTTTCACTGAAAAATGGCAGAAAATTCTAAAACTGATCTATTGGAGAAAAAGGTGCGTTTTATGTCGGGGTTTTTTGCGTGCTTTTTTCGATCATTTTTTGATGTATCGCATCACAATAAAATTTTCAGGAGCGAAAACTCTTGCAAGAAATATTCCGCACGCTGCCCGAAAATGTCCGGAAAAATTATTGCCGAGAAAATGACACCTCGATGCTCAGGGAACAATTCGACGAAATTGCGTTGATAACGGACATAGCAAAGCATATCTCCATCCTTGAATACGTTGTTAAGCTTGAATATACAGCTGATTTTGATGAATGAATTTGTGCTCAAATATTTACACTGCTCGCAGATTACAATGAAATCTCCCATGTTTTGTTTGTTAAAAAAATTTGTTTTGTCATCACATCACATTGCCCTTGCCAGGGGCAGTCCCAGGCCCTGAAAAGCGTTAAGTAAAGCGTCAAATGTCATGTCAATGAAAATAAGAGATTTCGTCACCGAATTTTGTATGACAATTAACACCTTGCATTACATGTGACACTTCACTTTACGTTACAGGGTCTGGGATTGGCACCAGGGGTAGCTTATCCGTATTTAATATCCGATAATCGCTTTGGGCGATGATCCCCAAACGATCCACCTACTTGTAAATTTGCTTAAATTTTGAGACTTCCCCTATTCATCATTGCTAATTTGTATGCCTCTGCCTATTTTCAGCTACCGTATTACCTCGAATTAACCCCCCTCAAAATGGGCTGGGGAAATAATACCCCCCTCGAAATACCCCCTCCAGAATGATGTACATCTGTATACAATATACATGATGTATTTATTACTGTTGATTTGTAT
>CAXIWS010000395.1:0-14733 GCA_964036195.1 Sphaerolaimus hirsutus
GTTATGAAGTGTTTAGAGAAAAAGTTGATACTAGTTCCATGTGTTCGATATTTAATGTTTTTTTATATTTTTTTTTCAACAACCCCGCCCTCAAACAACAACTCCAGGGGTCTGCGATGGGGAGTTGGGGGGTGACCCCTCAAATCGCCCAGCTTTCCAAACGGTCAAATCCCGGCGGCAAAATTTTTGTAACTATTATTAGAACACCAACCCCCAAATCTAACTATCTGGAGCGATTTTTGAGAAATTATACCCAAATTTTGCCCATATTTTGTGAAAAAAATCGCTAATTTGCACCCCCCTTTGCCCATTTCACCTTGAAAAATAACTAATTCATGTACCTTCTGCCTATTTTCGGCTATATCGCATGATGTAAACATGCTGGTATACCTAATTTTAGCAATATTTCCCCTATTTTTCCCTATATTTCTCAAACTTTTTGCATTCTAAACCTCGAAGCCTATATATTGAACCCCGCAACCCCCCCAAATATTTTCAGCCCCCCGGACAAGCGATTTGCTATCTATCCAGCCCTCGGAGTGCCAAAAGCAAGAACACCCCTGCCGCTCTCAAATACCCCCATAAAAATACCTGCGCCAATAATCGAATTTGGGCATCATTAAAAATCGTATCGGTTAAATAAATCGGCTGTCTGCCCTTCAAAACGGCGGTGTAACGGGAATAAAAAAATGAATTAAACATGTGAATTGAGTCCCGCCTTTCTAAAGGGACCAATTCTCTGTGAATGTAATTTAGGTAGAACTGAATTATGACGTCATTTAGAAATTCCTCAGGCATGAGAGTGTCGAAATCGGCCAGTGTTATCGGTGTCTGTGGGAGTAAATAGATTTATTTATAAATGTTTATTAGAATTTGGTACATCGTGTGTTTATTCAAAAAAAAAATTTATTATCATTTTACTACCATTAAAAAGCATTTCTTTGGGCAGACCCACATACTGTAAAGTCGTGTCGAATGTGATGTAAAATGTCAATTAAATATAAAAAAAGGCTTTTATTACTGAACTTTTAACATTTTGCATGACATTTGACACTATACTCGGCATACATGATACTCTGCCCTCGCACTGATTTATGTCTCGTGTTGGAAGCGTGCCAATGATTATTAAATCATGTGACTTCCGTAAAAAGGTGCAAAAGATTCATCGATGTGAATATGTTAATGAATAACATTATAACAACAATCAATTTGGTCATCTTTTTATGAAACTCGCACGCGTTAACCATCGTTGGCATACTTCCAGAGGGAACCACGCGTGCAAGGTGTAAAGTAACCGGAGTATACTTGACAGGACGCGGGACTGACTATTATCAACTACAGCTTAAGCAATCGCCACGTGAAATAAACCCACAGAAACATAAAAAGTAAACTCACTCCTCTGTCGCCCTTTTTCGAATCATCACCAGGTGGCGGGTAGACAAACAGAACTTTATCTTTCGGCAGCTGGAAAAAAAATTAAAAATGAATGAATAGATTTCTGATTCAATTGGCACATGCAAAACTGTTTTTCCCGTTTTCACTAAAACAAAACAACAACTAAATATCGATGCCAAAATTTTATTTAGTCATCTATCATACTTGCTCGAATAATTACCCTTGGCGGAATTCTTCGACAGTGTAGCATTCCGCATCAAAGCCCATTCCGCATTTGTGCCCATTCCGCAAATGTGCCCATCCCGCACACAGGTGATGCAACGTGCGGGATGGGCCATGATGCGGAATGGGCACAAATGCATGATGGGTATATGTGCGGTATGGGCTGGGGATTAGCGACCCGTAGAGTGTGGGGGGGGGCGTACATGCGGAATGGGCCGCAGATTTTCATGAACGGCGAGGTGTGGCAAATCTCAAAGGGCACATAACAATAGAAGTGACACGCAACAATGTGTCGCCCTTTGTTCTGCCGCCAACTCACCACACTCATTATAATCCAACCCCCCCCCCCCAAACAGACTGTCGCCGCGTGTTGCGTTTCGGTGTTGCGCAGGAACGAAAATGCACGAAGTTGTGATGAAAATCGACGTCAAGTAAACTAGTGATGGAAAATGGAATCGGGTACTCGGCTTTAATTTCCATCGCTAGTTCACTTGACGTCGATTTTCATCACAACAATCAATTCCAAGTGAAGTAGCGATAGAAATGAGAACCGGGTACCCAATTCCATTTTCCATCACTAGTTTACTTGAAGTCCATTTTCATCACAACGATTGACTTCAGTTGAAAACAGGCGTGAAATTTTAGGGGGGGGCGCCGCCCCCCCCCCCCGTTCGCCGAGCTCCGTATACAATCCGCCCCCCCGCTCAAAAATCCTGGCTACGTCCCTGAAATTGATCATATGTTTAAGGGGGGGGGGTAATTCAAGACGCCGCTCAGCTGTCTATCTATGCGATTTTTGGCTACTGAGCCCTGCGCCCCCCCCCCTCAAATCGTCAGCATCTAGGTAGAGCAAAATTTTCACAATTAAATTTTTCCCCTTTCTGCCTTTTATTATTGAAAAATTTATCATTTTTCTGTCACCGAGAGCCCCCTCGCCCTTCAGAAATATCTATTTATCCCTCCGGAGGAGCGATTTGCTATGTATCCAGTCCCGCGAGGGACAAAGTCCTACTGAAAACAAACAGAAAAAAAAAAACAATAAAAAATTTAACAAACCCCATTCAGTGGGCTCTTTCCATCGCCATTTCCACAGATCCGGGGCGTATCCAAAACTATACCCCCTTTACTCGTGCTGGGCACCTGGCCATCGCAGACTATGGGGCCATCAGTGCCATTCGGATGCGCAACCGCACTCCGAGCGGATTTCGGATCGGGGGTCTGTGCCGTTGATACATTTGAAGGGTGTGCTTCTAAAAGTACCGATCTACAAAAAATCGATTTTGAGATAATCGCGATTGAAAGTTTGGAGTATGCAATACCCATTCATGGGTATTGGGTATGGGAATTTTGGGTATGGGTATTTCGGCCATATTGTTGGGTATCCACATGCATGGGTATAATCATTGATTATACACATAACACTAGCTATATAAAATTTTGTGAATTATATTTTTGTAGTACAGTACATTTTAAAGGAACAAATTGGTAATAGCATGTAGATCGGTATTTTTTAAAGCACAAAATCAGACAGCTGTAGATCGGTACTTTTGCCCATAATAAAAAAGCACAAAATGAGTTTTTGCTGAATCGGACGCCGATCTGACATCGGTACTTTTAGAAGCACAAAAAATAATGTGCAGATCGGTACATTTAAAAGAACAATTTTGAAAAAAGTGTGTAGATCGGTACTTTTAAAGATCCAAAAGCTGAAAAAGCTTGTAGATCGGTACTTTTAAAATTTCAAAAACCGTATTTTGCGATTTTTTGGCTTTTTTCGACCCCCCATATCTCAGAATTGAATTTCGCACCCCCCACATATTATATATTTTTTGAAGCGCATGTTTATGGGGACCCCAAAAATGGTCCTAACTCAATTTTGAAAAATTTGTAGATCGGTACTTTTAGAAGCACACCCATATCGTGTGCAGAAGCACACCCACACGCAAGCATATCGTGAAATTATGGTTTGATAATTATTATGCTGTGGTAACTGGGAAAGAATGGTAAAATTATGTCGTCGAGAGTAGGGATGGGAGACGTTTTTTCTATTTTTAATAATTCTGTTTTTAAATAAAACGTAAATAAATTATCGATTTGAAGATTGAAAATCTGTTTTGAATTTGTTAGGTTGTTTTGGCAATCTATTGCTCGACTGCTAGCATCGAAAAACCAAAACCCCCAAAAATCGAACCCGGGACCTAAAAACAGTGCCAAAAGTCAACTTAATCTCACCAAATTTCCTTTCTGTTCCTCGTCATCATCATCAAGCAAATCAATAGTTTCCGTGATTTTGGGCGCCTTTCTGGCGCTGGAACGGCCAGGCGCCGCACCTGGCGCTGGGGGCCAGAAGCCACTGGCTGCGAAAGTTCGTTTCCGCTCCAATCCGCTACCGGTGGAATTTATGGCGCCATTCGTCATTTGCTGTGTGGGGTTGTATTTTGGGGCTTAGTGCGACTTTTGCCAATATTCTTAAACAAAGTTTTCTCGAAAAACGCTGTTTAGAATCGGGGATCATTGGCTTTTCATTGTTTTTTTCTACCTCCAATGTTCTATTCAAAAAAAATGACGATAAAAAATGACAGGTAAACAAGATGACGAAAAAATAGAACGGCGCTCTTCTACTAGAAGAAATTCGGTATTCATACTTTGCCAAAAAACGTTCGAACTTATTTTAAAAACCGCTGTATGTGGAGCGCCATTGGTTTCGAATCGACATGACATGAAATCGAGTAAATGATTCATACCTCAGTCGGCTTATGAAAATTGACTCATTCAAAAATCCCACCCGTTAACTAATTACTTTAGCGGCTTATCACCTACGAGCAGGGTTGGCAAAATCTCAGAAAAAAATAAAAATAAAATACAAATAAAATAGAAAATTGGAGAATAAAATAAAATAAAATTGAAAATTAATAAAATAAAAATACAATTTTACTAAAATTCGAATTTTAGTAAAATTTTAGTAAAATTGTACAAAAATTCGAATTTTTGTACAATTTTAATAAAATTTTACAAAAACTCGAGTGTCTGTAAAATTCTATAAAAAGTTTTCTATCCTCTTGTTTAAGATTCTAGCTGCCAATTTGCAGAACTGATGCTATGTTGTTGTTTTCATTGTTGTGATTTTTGCTCAAAATCGCAAATTTTCACATTTTTTATATATTGTTACCTTAAAAATAACTAATCTATGTAATTTTTCCCATTTACTTCGTTCCATACCATGAAAAAGCCTATATATTAACCCCGCAAGCCCCCCCAAATAACAAATTATTAGTCACAAGTCTACATAAAAAAATTTTGTATTCATCTGTACGCTTTTAGCGTGCACATTGTTTTATGGCCTTGCATCAAAGATTTGAGATTTTTTGTAAATTTTTTGTAAAATGGTTTCATTTTATTTTATTAATGACATTTCAGAATAAAATAAAATAAAATAAACTGAAACATGAATAAAATTAAAATAAAATACAATTTTAATAAAAATAAAATACAATTTTAGTAAAAAGAATTTTACTAAAACCAACCATGCCTACGAGTGACTTATCCTGTCAATTGTCTTATAACTGAAAACTTATGTTATACGCGTGCCAAGTAACCGGAAACGGACCTGTTGGTGAGCATCTGGCACAGTGCCCAATTGTCCCTGGACCAAACGCCAGCCATACCTATCCATTCCAATCCTCTGCACTCGCACAGTTCGATCCCTATTGAGTCGATTTACTCCAGATGCACTTTTCTCTATGATTTCCACGATTTTGTTAATCGGCAGCGACATTGTGGGCGTTTGATTCAATTGCCTTTCGATGACCGGGTCGCACATTGGCGGCAAGCCAATTGGCAGCCATTTTTGAGCCATTTCTGCTGAGACCGACACTGGAGGGGGAGGGGTTTGTGGAGAGAAGGAGTAAATCGGACCAAGGACGTTCGCTGGGGGGGGGGCGGCCGCCCCCCCCCCCGTTCCCGGGCCAGACAGAAAAATTTGCCAGAAATGGCACTTTACTGAGGCGAACTTGTGGGCACTTTAAAAAAATTTTGCGCGCAAACGCGCAGATCCCCACGCCATTCTTTTATATGTCTTTTCAGGCGTCAAATTGCACTAGAAAAGTGTCCAACTGTGCCAAAAGCGGACCTAGTACCATATATAGGTATAAAGAGATACCTATATGGCAGACGTTGGCGCCAACGCCAATGTCAGTACTGCCATGGCGCGGGCGCCTACAAATGGCGCCGGCGCCATGGCTCTATTCCTTTACTATAGGGCAAAATTTTAGGGGGGAGGGCGCCGCCCCCCCCCCCGTTCGCCGGGCTCCGTATACAATCCGCCCCCCCCGCTCAAAAATCCTGCGTACGTCCCTGAATGGGGCGGTAAACGGTGCGGTCAAATACCGGCAAAAATAGCGCTACATGGTAACTTTCACATTATCGGTATTTTTAAACTGTTTAAAAACGTTTTTGAATAAAAAGCGTCGAGACAGTTTCTTTTAAGAAATGATAGCCGAAATTTTCAGTACCCACCCACTAGGTATTTAGCAAACATGACATTTGACAGAGTCTGGGAACGGCACTGGGTACTGACCATAGGTGGGGAAAGGTTTGTCGCCGGGCTTGTACTCCTCCTCGCCGCTGGCGAACACCTGGTGCATCTCTTTGATGAATTTCAGAGCTGCCTGGGGGCTCAGCGGCGTGTGCAGCGATATCACCATCGCCCTGCCAAACGTATCAGAAATCGGGTAAAATTACATTTTTATCTGTTTGTGAAGGTCAAGAGAAAGACAAGAGGCGCAAGAAAAGTTAGTGGCATGGCAAGTAGACTTTTAACAAATCTTTCAAATCTGACAAAGTTCATTTCCAAACTAAACTATTTTGAACTATTTTGAACCCTTGCTATTTTGGGGGATAACTATTTTGAACCCTTACAACCCTTTGAAACCTACAAATGCCCAAAAACAACGCAAAAATCTGCCCTCAACCCCCTTCACCTGTGGCAGGGATGATCGGACATTGGATCGAAATACTCCACATGCGGGGGCACGGCGTGCTGCCCACCCAGGGCCGGCTGCGGGGCGAGGGCGCCAGCGCCAAGATCGGCGCCAGGCGCCACGGCTTGCGGCTCCACGATGCCCAGCGCCTCGCGCACTTTCTGCGCTAGCAGAACTGACGGCAGCAGGTACACCGCCGCGCACTGCGTCGAGAAGTGGTACTGCGAGTGGGGGGGGGGGTTGTGATTTAGAAGTACAGTTCAGATAAGTAGCCAGGATTTTTTAGCGGAGCAGCGGATTGTATACAGAGCCTGGCGAACGGCGGGGGGCACCCCGCCCCCTAAAATTTGACTCATGGCGCCATTGGCGTTGGCATAGGCGCCACAGACCGCTGTATTTAATTGTATGTATTTTACATACATATACACGTTTGAGACGCGGACGTGAACACATTTACGGCTGTAGAGATCGGTGCGATAATAAAAACCTATCATGTGAAGCAAAAATGCGCACCCGCGCGAGAAATTTTTTGAAAATCACCCTAAAACTCGGTCCTGAAATCACGATTTGGTGCATGTTCCTGCTATCACCCGGGAAGGGCCGACCCCCCTTAGGGTTCAAACGGGATTGACTTTTCAAGATATCGGGATCGGTATTTTGAAATATCGGGATCGGGATCGGGATTGGGGTCCCGCGCTCGGGATTGGCATTTTTTCGGGATCGGGATTGGCATTTTTTCGGGATCGGGATTGGCATTTTTTCGGGATCGGGATTGGGGTCTAGGGATAGAGATTTTCGTCACTGTCCTGGCATTCACAGTTGTTCATAAAGGTCTCAAAACAGTGTTGGATGCCAGAAAAGTGACAGTAATGGACGCTGGAGGTTTGCGTTCACATTTTTGCACGCATTTTTTCACTTTTAATAATTTTCACTATTTTTTCCGGGACTATTATACAACACCCCAGTTCGAAAATCCTGGTCCCGCAGAGACCATAATCCCGATCCAGATTTCGAAAAGTCAATCCCATTTGAACCCTACTTATTACTGGTAAGAAAGCTGCAACATTTTCATTTTCAAACCTGCACATCGGTGATGTTGTTGTAGTGGAACACAAATCTGGTGACACTGTCCTGCGACGTTGCATTCGCACGCTGCACCACCATCTGAATTGAAAAATAGACAATTATAGTTAGCCGATGCCACCTAACTTTCTATAACAAGCTCCACACAACTATACATCTGTGTTCCAGAAAGAACATTGTGTAGCTACCCAGAGACAGTATCCGAATGGCGCACCGCACACTGAAATTTTTAGTTCAGCGTTCGAACGTTTTTGCACGCTGAACTACAAACGCTGAAATCAAAATCTAAAGGACACACGGTTTTTGAAGCGTAAAAATTCGGATTTGTAATTCTTCGGGTGATTTACATTCGAACCGAAATTTTTACGCTTCAAAAACGCTGTGTTCTTTCTATTTTGATGCGTGGTGGTGCGCCAATGGCACAGTTGAAAACACCCAGTTGAGTAATACGCCAAACCAAATTCAAAAGAATTCCGGTGATTGTAGATTTTTTTGTAGAGAACACATTTATTCGAAGACATTACCGCGGCGCATTTCCGTCGCAATTAATAAGCGCCGCAAAATTCTGAGAGTCAGAAACCCTACCCTAGCCCCTCGACAAAAAAACTGACAAGATTACAAAAATCACGTTGGCACCGTGCCAACATGCAGAAACTGACCTCCAGGAAAGTGGGTGTAAACTTGACGGTATTTTGCGATGTGTCCGCATCATTGGCAGGTGGGAAAGTGGTCACAGTTCCGAAACGCACGTAGTTGAATAGGAAATGCACCGGGTGTCGTTCATTTTCCATTTTTAGGACACAATTCGGATCTTTTCTTTTTTCTTTTTTTCTCTCCAGATTTTGCATAGAATTCGACTGCATAGAAACCACCAAATTTCCGTTAACCTAGTGTATTTTTTAGAGTATGTAAGGGTTTTTCGACGAACGGTTTTACTTTACACTGCAGGGGGTGGCAATTTGAGCAGAGTTACCCATCTTTCAGTTGAACCATGCAAATTTGTTGGCAGCACGCCAAAAAAATATTATTTGGATTCACGAAACCGAACACCTAATTGAAAACAGAGCAACCACAACAAGAAGCGATTAGGTACTTCTGTTACCGTGGTGAGTATTCCAATATATCAAGTGGTGAGAAATCAAATGTTTTAAGCCATATGATATCTGCAAGTAAAGATACTTGGGGACTTTCATTCTAAAAGTTCACATATCCAGATTTTTCGATTTTTCAAAATCGCATTTTAAAGTTTGGCGCTGGCCCGGCAACGCCATGTTTGGGCGACAAAACTTGCCCCGCACTTTTCAGATACCTTGAACATTTGTCTACATTTTTCTATTCCGCAAATTTTATCGGCCGGCAAATATTTTGGGAGTTGTCATATTTTGGAAAACACCCAAAATAGGGAGTAAATCTGAATATTTGCAATTCAAAGTGAAATAAATGCTAAACTATGCATTTTGGAGCAAAACTGAGTCTGCCATTAGAAAGCTCATGTCGAAAAGTACCTCGACCTAAATTTTCAGCTCTATATAGATTTATATAATGCAAAATAGATTTGGAAATTCACGTATGCACATTTGGAAATGAAACTTTTTTTTGTAGGGGAAATCCGGCCAGCTCTTCGCGAGCGATCCGGAGCACGCGTGCACTTTTGGAAATGAAACTATTTTTTGGATATGTGCACTTATGAAATGAAACTCCGGTGGTCCGAGAGGCTGGGTACAGTTACCATCCCAATGGAAACAGACGCCAACACACGCGCACTCAGTACCGGGAAGGTTTTTTTACGTATTGATTCAGATCGACCCGTGCGTACGCACGCAATTACGAATTATTATGCCAATTCTTGTCGGATTATCTTACATTGTCTTTGCGTGAACTTTTTGCGTCTTTAGGGCACAGGCGTGACGTGACGATGAGTGACATTTATTTGTATGTTATAAATTATTTAGTCGCGGCAGTTTGTGCGTACTGAATTATATGTTATAAATTTTCCCTATTTATATATTTTCAGTGAGTAATTAGTCAATGTTACAAATACGGTAATTTACATAAATAATGTGCATAAATGTGCAAACAAATTTCCTGTGCAGATATTTAATTACCAATACTAATTATTTAATTATTTACAAATTACTGCAAAATCCTAGCAGAGTAATACAGTCATGGATGTCATGAATTAAGTATACTCGGCGGACATTACACTTAGTATGGAAACCTACCGTAACACATGAATAATGAATCAAAAATCATACAGTTTTTTAATCATAATATTGCGTTCTTACTAATGAATAATTAATTATGAAATTTATCACAAATTTTTTTATATCAAATTATGGTAGGATTCTGCGCATACTTTGCTGTCCGCCGAGTATACACACTACAAAATGCCACAAAGTAAATACACAAATGTCACTCAAGCATGCCTGTACACTAAAGTTCACGTAAAGACAATATAAGATAATCCTACCAGAAGCGGGCTTGATGCACGCCGCCGCTGACCTCTCAAATGCAAGAGCAATTAAGGCGGAGCAAAAACTAATGCAAATCCCAGTTCCTAAGTGGGCGTGTGCGCTTGGGTCTGGCATTGGGATGGTAACTGGAATACGCCGTCCGAGATGGATATGTGCACTTACGAAATGAAAGTTCTGTTTTTCATAGGGGATCTGAGATGGATATGTGCACTTTTGATGTGAAAATTGTGATTTTTCTGAAAATCGGCACCACTGTATCTCAGGAACGAAATGGACTATAATGCTGATTTTTTTTCTAAAATGTGAAAAACTATATGTGGAGGTCAAATCCATGCTTAACTCGATTTTTCTGGATTTGGCGCTTGTGAACTTTTGGAACAGAAGTCCCCACTTGTCATATATTTTGGTGTCACTTGACTTGTCATTCATTCCCTTGCGGAATTGGCTAAGGGCAGACTATAAAATATGTGTCATGTAAAAGTCAGAAAAGAGACATCAAAGCCACAAAAGGTTCCCAGGCATTGCTGATGGCTTGTCTCACGTTGTACTGAATAAATTGCCTTACATTAAGGTAAAGGTCCCTGTAAAGTGTCATGTGTATCCTAATTTCACTCTGTAGTATCTCAATCTTATGTAAGAGTTGGATGCAAAAACATAAGATTTGGATACCAACAATAAGATTTGGACACAGGAAACTCTGAAGGGACTTTTACATGACATTTTACAGAGTCATTCACGGGGTCCGGGGCTGGCACCAGAACACATCGCACCCAATCACATCTGACTATGTGTATCAAAAAACATCAAATCAGGTATTCATTATGATAAATACACCTTACCTGAATTTTATACAACTATTAGAGCATGTGATTATCTGTGAATGTTAAATGTAAGTCAAAACGCGTATTTTGTCACAGGAACATCACAATGAGAGGAAAATTTGATAAATATGACACAAGTATTGCAAAAATGTACAGGTGGTGGTCACCCAGTGCATCAAAACCAATGGGACGCCTCAGTTGCAAAAGCCCAAACAAGTGCCACTCGCAGACATGCAAACAGAATTGTTAGAATTACTGAACTTTTTGTTTAAGTATTTTTAAATGTAAGTATCTTTTTTACACACGACAAAGTATAGAAAATGTCACATACTTTTTTACTCGTACTCATGCGTAAACGTGAGTAAAATACTTTTTCCAAGGAAAACGTAAAAGCGAGTACTTTTCTCCTAGAAAACGTAAAAGCTACTACTTTTTACATGTGAGAGACAGTTTTACACTGGGAGACATAATAGATGTCGTTTTTTAGTGATTATTGAGTATTTATAAGAAAAATGATATCATTTCTTCAAAATTTTCTTATTTTAACAACTGTGCATGCAGTGTCTAAAGTGATGTAAAATACCCTGGAAGATGTCAAACGTAGTGATGTAAAAAGCGCCAGACTTTTGGCGCCAAGCGCCAAAAGCGCCATGGCGCTTTTGGCATGCGAGCGCCAAGCGCCAATGGCGCCACAGCAAAATAGCGCCAAGCGCCAAAAGCGCCATGGCGCTTTTCTGGACAATGGCGCCAAGCGCCAATGGCGCCAGAGGATGTTGGCGCCAAGCGCCAATAGCGCCAGCGCCAAAAATTTTTGCTGCTCATAAAGTGCAACCATGCTAATGCAGTGCTAGTTGCATATTTGTGTGAGAAGCAAGATAAAAATAAGTCAAATCGAGTTAACTTTTCTTTATCTGATGTTATTTTACATCTGAGAGTTGGGTATTTCTTCTAATAGAATCGCATACCTCCAATAGAACTACACCTACAATAGAACGGCAGGCTTTAGCACGTATGCGTGCCCAAGAAAACAATAAAATGGCACCCCCTTCAATATAACGGCAGGTAGAAATTACGTTGGAAGATTCATGGTTGTTTTCACATTTGGTTTTGTTTGAATTGATTCTGTGATGTGGAATGTTGTTTATGTTTCATAAAAACACTATGTTCAAATGAAGAATGTGTGAAAAATATTGGTGAAAAAGTAGAATGGCAGCCTCCAACAAAAAGGCACCTCCAATAGAATGCCATGTAAAAAAGTTGATGAAAAAATAGAATGACGCTTTTCTATTCGAAGAAATACGGTAACAATGGCGCAAGCCATCTCGAAAGAAGTGCTTAGATTTTTATAGATATTTTACGTCGAACGTGCATTTGAACATCGTTCGTCGGCTCGTGTGCAAGCTTTGAATTGGGATATGAATCATTACGCCCATTATTCCGGAAAAGTTTTGGATATCCTTGCACGGAAATGGTTTACAAAATAAGCAAGTATTATACGTAAATTTGTTCTTCCTGGAATACGCTTAAACACATTTACTCATGTAAATTATGCACACAAGGTCTTTTTACATAAAATAATGATATATTTTTTTGAACCACTTGGCGCTTTTTTGACGCTTTTTAAAATGCTAGCGCCAAGCGCCAATGGCGCCACGGCATCATAGCGCCAAGCGCCAAAAGCGCCATGGCGCTTTTCCGTAGCACAGCGCCAAGCGCCAATGGCGCCACAGCAAAAAGGCGCCAAGCGCCAAAAGCGCCATGGCGCTTTTTGCTTTGGCGCTAGCGCCAGGCGCCAGCGCCATGGCGCTTTTACATCACTAGTCAAACGTCATGTAGAATGCTGTCAAAAGTCAAATGAACTCGTATCCATGGCATTTTACATGACTTGACACTTTGCATGACACTTGACATTTCACAGGGTCTGTGAGTGGCCCACGTAATCAGAATCACGTATCACTTGAGCTGCGCTAACAGAGCGTCGACATCGACCTCCGCATTGGATTGGTTAGCGACGCGCTGAGACCCCGCCCCCAAGCCGCTGGGGGCCGCCGGCGCCTTGGCTAGCTGCAAATGCATATTTGGCTATGCAAAAGTAATTTGAGCGTGAAGTAGTGTTGTCACCCAAAAAGATACACCGCACCGCACCGGACAGGTGCTGGTGCCCTTCGGTGCCTTTACATCAGGGGTTTTGTAGATTTGGACCCCCACGGGGGTTCATATAGATAGTAAATCGTACCTCCGGAGGGGTAGATAGCTAAAAAAAGATTTTTTTTGGGAGGAGGGGTGTTTGCGGGGATTCAATATATGTGTAGGCTTTTTTAAGGTATAGAAGGAAGAAAAAAGAAAAAAATCGCTAAAAGTACGTGAAAAATAGGTATATTGGCATATTTTAGTACACAAATAGCTGAAAATAAGCGATGGAACATTTTAAATAGCGATTTTGAAGGCGAAGAACTAAAAAAAAGTATGAAAATTAGCGACTTTGAGCGAAAAGTGGGGCAAAATTTCTCAAAATAGGTAGAGAGCTGGCCGATTTGGGGGATAGATAGCCAAAAAATTTGCCTCTGGGATCGATAGATAGCTGGCGAATTTGAGGGGGGTCCTACTTAACTCCTGTTTTACATCACTAGTGGTGAACCAAGTTGCAGGTTTTTTTCGTCGGGCTTTTTGACTGGGGTCGTATTCGAGGGGGAGGGGAGTTATTCGATGGGAAGAGTATTTTTGCTTCAGAATAGGTCCATAGAAGTCAAATGCATGATCAATATATTGTATGAATGGGGTTCAATCAGCCACATGACACGCACCTGGCCCTTGACCTCGATGCCGATCTCGTCGAGGACGCGCTCGAGCACGGCCGCCTCCTCGTCCTCGTCCCCGGACTCGGTCAGCATGTCGTCCAGCGCGTCGGACACTGACAGGGGGGCCAGAATGTACATATATGCACGTAGGGCTGCAGGCTGGAGGTGGCCCCTGGCTTGGGGTGCAGGGGTACCGCACCCCCACACACTCGAGCTTTCTGCCTACCATATTTCATTGAAATACTCCCCCAGGGGGAGCATTATTGCGTTGGAAAATTCATGAGTTTTTCTACTCCAGTGACATAACACTCTGTTACTTATGCACAGTTACTTATGTCTCACATTGGAAGCGTGCCAATGATAATTAAAGGATGCGATTTTTGTGAAAAAGGCTATATTTGTTTTTGTTTATATTCACTTTAACGTAAAATGTTATAAAAGCAATGAGTTCTTTCGTCTCTTGGCACGCTTCCAGCGTGAACCAAGCGTGCAAGGTATAAAGGGGCCTGTGCCTCTGTGCAGGTTTACCCGCTGTGCATGTCAAGGGTATTCTAGATTTTGACCTTCCAGGGGGTCGGATAGATGGCTAATCGCTCCTCTGGAGGAATAGATAGCTGGGAAAAAACTTTTGGGTCGTTTGGGGGTTTGCTGGGGTTCAATATATAGGCTTTTTCAAGATGTAGAAAAAATGCAGAAAAATCGCTAAAAGTAAGTGAAAAATTACTAAAAATGGGTATATAAGCACATATACTACAAAAATAGCTAAAAATAGACAATTAAACACTTGAATTAGTGATTTTGAACGTGAAAATCTACAAAAAGGGTATGAAAATCAGTGATTTTGAGTGGAAATTAGGGTCTACATGCACACCGGGTAAACATGCACAGAAGGCCTCAGTCGTATAAAGTCACTGAGTATTGATGAAACACAGCTCGATTAGTTTCTAAGCCAGTAATGTGG
>CAXIWS010000396.1:0-15569 GCA_964036195.1 Sphaerolaimus hirsutus
AAAAGTCGACAAGTCCACAAAATGTGATTTTGAGTAAATCGCATTTTAAGTTTCCGATCCAATTCCAGGCCCGTGGTGCGTGTCCAATTTTGCTCTCTCATGCTTTCCATTAAGTTCCATATGTTGACATCCAGGTGTCAAATTTTTAGCCCCTGCTCTCAACCTATATGTGAAAAATGGGGTGTCCATAAATTTCCATTCGGTCAGAGCAAAACTGTTTTGGGAAGGGAAATGGACTTGTCGACTTCTTGTCTTGCACTTGAGAAACTTTTTGTTCCCGGCGAAGGCGACGCTGTCTTATGGGCAATTTATGGACTTGTCGACTTTTAGAAATCGGTGTCCATGATGGACTTATCACATTTATTGCTATTTTTTCCCATAAAAAACGACGGCGAAGGGTGGACTTGTCGACTTTTAGCCCGAAACTAAGTGGACTTGTCGACTTCTTGCCCGAAATTTTTGCATTTTTCCCCAAAAATGTCAAATTTGGCACTTTGCCATATGGGCATGTGCGGTCAAAAAATTTATGGAAAATGATAAAAAAATGTGCGGAAGTAGCCCAAGATGACGTTTCCGGGCCTTACTCAAAATTTTCATATTTTGGACTTGTCCACTTTTAGAAGTAGACGCCTCAATTGTTAAATGTGAGGAGCCAGGAGACCCAATTTCTCTACCCCCGGCACCGGCAGGGCAGGGCTGACCAAGGTGTGGTTAAATATAGCTTGGTGCCCTCTTTCTGCGGTCCCCTGACACCTGATGGCAGTCCCAAGCCCTGTAAAGTAAAGTGTCAAATGTAAAGTTAAATGCAAAGTAAAGTGTCAAATATGAAGTCAAATGCAAAGTAAAGTGTCAATTGTGTGTCCAAATCTGATTTTTCATATCCAACTCTAATGTTTTTGTATCCAAATCTTCTGTCGAAAAATCTTATTTGGATACAAAAACATCAGATTTGGATATGAAAAAATAAGATTTGGATACACAATTGACACTTTACTTTACATTTGACACTTTGCATGACAATTGACATTTGACTTTGCATTTGACTTTACATTTGAAACTTTACTTTACACTTTACAGGGCTAAGGAGTAGGGACCGCCCCCTGGTGGTACTACTACCAGATACTGTAAAATGTACTGTGAAAAGTGACATGCCATGCAAGTATCTTACCATATTCCTTCTAATAGAATGGCATACCTCCAATAGAACAGCACCTCCAATAGAATGGCAGGTAGAAATTACATTGAAGGAGTGTCAAAACACAAAAATATATGAGAAATTAGTGGTTGGAACATCCAGGCTATTCAGAACTATGATTCAGTGGTTGTTTTCACACTTGGTTTTGTTTGAATTGATGATCTGATATTAAAATGCCTCTCATGTCCACTAATAATACTATATTCAAATGATAATTGTGTGAAAAAGTTTGATGAAATACATATAATGGCACTCCAATAGAACGGCAGGTAAAAAAAGTTGACGAAAAATTAGAACGGCGCCATTCTATTAGAAAAAATACAGTAGGCCATGGAAATTATCATGAAAAATGTCAAATGTCATGCTTTTACCTAAAGTCAATGAAAACACCCTTCAAATTATTAGATGTGATGCAAATTGTCAATATAGCATCATTTGCCATTTTAGAGGGCTTTTTGACCATCTGCGTGACATTTGACGTTTTTCAGGGTCTGGGGTTGCACATAATCACACAAAGAGCACCTTACCTAAATGACCCCATGAATTTTTGAGCCTTCACATCATTTCAAAATCATTTAGTGTAATGCGAACTCCTCCTCCACCATAGAATTTTTCTGTTTAAATTTTCAACAACATTCATTATGCAAAAAATTAAAATTGTGCCAAAGCACTGGGGCCATTTGAGGATGTCTGTCAGGTGCCACTACCAGACCCTGTAAAATGCCCTGTAAAGTGTCAAATGTCATGCTAAGTGTCAAAAGTCATGTAAAAGGCCCTGCAAAATGGCAAACTAGTTTGCCATTTTGCAGGGCATTTTACATGACTTTTGACACTTTATAGGGTCTGGGAGTGCCCCCACCCCAGGTGGTGCGCACTGGCATGTGGCACCCTTTTTTGTGGTTCCATTGGTGCTTTATGCATGTTTTCTATTCTAGTGCTTTTGTCATCCTATTACCATGGCTTTAAGATAGGGGTGCAGAACAATAAAAATAGCCTGCATCATATTTCAACACTAACCCAGAGTAGTCATAGCGGAAAATCCATAATACCAGCTTTCTAAAAATGTCCAATGAGGTTTGGGGTATAACTCTTTTTGGATACATTCTGTAACAATGTGATTGGCAGCTTCTTTTTCCCATTTGCCATAAAATGGGCCTGTGAGAAAAATTTTTTTAATGTTTGAAAAATGGTGGGTTATTTTTTAGTTGAAATTTGTCATAACTCATGATTTTTCTATGGGTTGAATACAACACAACAATTTCAAAAAAAATTTTTTTGAACATTTGTCACGTCAGTAGTTACACATCACATTTATTTTTCACATGCATTTCTGGTTTTTCCGTTTTCAAAATCACGCTTACTTTTCTTCATGTAGAACACAGGGCCGAGACTCTCATCCTGAAACATTTCACAAAAATGTACAATGCCAGATATAATTTTCAAAAGGCCAAAATAGCAGCGCGGTTCACATATAACTTGAACCGCGCTGGAGTTATGCCCAGCGCGTTTCACATAACTTGAACCGCGCTGCACATGCATCAGCGCCGTTCACAATCGGGCGTGAAACGCGCTAGCGCGGTTCACGGCGCGTGTGAAACGCGTGGCATTTCAGCTAGCGCGTTTGACATTTTCATGTGAAACGCATTGAATGAAACGCGTTAGGAGGGCAACGCGTTTCACCAAAGGACAGCCTGCATTGAACTTTGAAATGATAATAAATTTCGACGGCTTACGTATGAAAAAGCAACTTATCAAGTAATTTCAGATATTCTTCAAAGCAAACTCACATAAATGCACTGGGGCACTCCCAGGCCCTGTAAAAAGCCCTTTAATATGTCTAATATCGTGCAAAGTGTCAAAAGTCATGGAACATGCCTTGCAAAATGGTAACTCGGTTGGCAGTCACCTCAACTCGGTTGCCATTTTGCAGGGCATTTTCCATGACTTTTGAACCTTTGCATGACATTTCACATTTCACAGGGCTTTTTACAGGGTTTGGGAGTGGCACCAGGTGTCCCATTGAGCGTGTCAATTTTCCTCACTTTTCCAGGCACATTTTGATCAGCAGTTTTATCAAAAAGCTGAGTAACAGTGCACCAAATGAATAAACCATCTCTCTTGCTTTCAACACCTCTCAAATACTTTTCAACGCATTGAAACGTCGACTTAATTGTGAAATTGTACCTCTCTAGCTGATGATGTTGCTCTGTCCATCTGGGGGTACTCCCAGACCCTGTAAAATGCCTTGTAAAATGTCAAATGTCATGCAAAGTGTCAAAAGCCATGGAAAATGCCCTGCAAAATTGCAAACGGACGTTTGCCATTTTTCAGGGCATTTTCTATGACTTTTGACAATTTGCATGACATTTGACATTTTACAAGGCATTTTACAGGGTCTGGAAGTGGCACCTGAACAAAA
The DNA here is from genome assembly GCA_964036195.1 of Sphaerolaimus hirsutus. Taxonomy (NCBI): domain Eukaryota; kingdom Metazoa; phylum Nematoda; class Chromadorea; order Monhysterida; family Sphaerolaimidae; genus Sphaerolaimus; species Sphaerolaimus hirsutus. The sequence continues at coordinate 3,615 of CAXIWS010000396.1, forward strand.
AACCTCCCAGTAAGGCATATAATAGAACACCAGGGGCGAGATTTAATCAACCTAATAAACAATTTTCAGACAGTCCGATTTACTTTATTTGACAATTGAGGAGTTTTTTCTGAAACTCGATATCTCCATTTTGTCAGTTTTTGAAAAATTGCATTTGAAACATTGACACAGTGGCCGAAAAGGCACACTTTGAGTGACAATCCCTTTTAAAAAAGTGGGCAAGGGTTGTCACTCAAAGCCTGCCTTTTCAGGCCATTTTCAACGGTGCGAATGCAATCTGCAAAAAAAAATTAAAAATGGAGATATCGAGTTTCAAAAAAAAACTCTTCAATTATGTGGGGGCCTATTGAGCGAGTGGACAGTGGGCACGTGGCAACAAACGCCACTTATTTTGTACCACTCCCAGCCACTGTAGAAATCCCCTGCAAAATGTCAAATGTTATGCAAACTGTCAAAAGTCATGTAAAATGCTCTGTGAAATGTAAAAAATTTACTGATAGTTTTACAGTTTTTATGATATTGTTTCATTCATTTATAAGTTTTGCCACTTTGCATGGCATTGCCATATTTCAGGGTATTTCACACCACTCTTGACACTTTTCCTGACATCTTACATTTACAGAAATTTTACTCGACATTTGACGCTTTTCATGACATTTTACATTTACAGGGAATTTTGCTTCACTTTTGACACTTTACAATATACTTAAAATTTTATAGGGCATGTTGCATGACCTTTGATTTGACACTTTGCATGATCTTTGAGTTTGATTTGACACTTTACATGACATTTCACATTTTAGTAGTAGTTAGGATGATTTTTTTATCATTGCAGAAAAGTTGTCCTGGTTTGTGCACACGTGCACAAATTGGTCCATTGGTCAATTTATGCCCACATTTCCATCCTGAGTACATATACACACTTCTAAATGGACATTGATTCGAGAATCCATGACAAGCAATCTCCCATGACAAAAGATCATCTCCACTATGACTACTACTTTACAGGACATTTTACACATTGTGGGAGTGGCACCAGGTGGCAGTCCCAAGCCCTGTAAAGTGTTAAGTAAAGTGTCAAATGTAAAGTCAAATGCAAAGTCAAATGTCAAATGTAAAGTCAAATGCAAAGTAAACTGTCAATTGTCATGCAAAATTCAGTAATGAAATCTTTTCTTTTTTGTTTTGATTGACACTTTACTTTGCATTAAACTTTACAGTTGACACTTTACTTTACAGGGCTTGGGACTGCCCCCAGGGGGCACTCGCAGAACCCTGTAAAATGTAAAACGTCATGCAAAGTGTCAAAAGTCATGGCTTTTGACACTTTGCATGGCATTTGACATTTTACACGGCTCTTTACAGAGTCTGGGTGTGGCACCTGGCAGCGCAGTATTCCATTGAAGAAGTCTGTCGGGCTGCCTGGAAAAAAAAACTCAGACTAATTAAATGTCACACCAGTTATGAGCGCCAAATTCACTAGAAATGGCTGTTGCATTTTTAAGGATTTCGTATTGGCATCATTTTTCCCTCTGGGGCTCTTTTCGTCATAAATTTCTGACGCACTGTCCATTTTTCAGTGCAGTGAGAAAATGATAGTGATAGCGCTGCGGGGTGAGATTTATTGTGTTATAATAAACTGTTCACGTATATAATAGTCACTACCGTATTACCTCGAATTATCCCACATTGAATAACTCCCCCCTCGAATTAACCCCCCCTCAAAATGGGCTGGGGAAATAGTAAACGCCCCCTCGAAATACCCCCTCTCCTGAATGATGTAAATACAACTCGATGTAATAACCCCCCCCCCTCGAAATACCCCCCCCCCTCTCGAGACCACTATGAAACAATCACCCCCCGGGGGGTATTTCGAGGAAATACAGTACATGACACAATAAAGACAAGACAGTTTTTCCCATACATTAAATCACTTTCATTGCTGATAAAATTGCATTACATTATGGAGAGGTTGTTGCATAATTCATCTCGCTACTCGCTATTCGTGAAAATACGGTGAAATTCAATGTGAAGCATGCGGTCCCGATCCCGAAGTATGAATTTTGCGATATTAGATTGTCACAACCAGGGTTGGCAAAATCTCAGGACAAAATAAATAGAAAATAGAAAATTGAAGAATAAAATCAAATAAAGTGGAATGAAACATGACTAAAAAAAACTTTAAATACAATTTTTTTACAATTTTAGTAGAAAGAATTTTACTAAAACAAATCCTGGTCATGGACCAAAATAAACAATAGAAAAAAAAGATGGAAAATTGAAAAATTTAATTAAAATAAAATGGAAATTTGCTGAATAAAAAAAAAATAAAATAAATTTGTTATACAATTTTAGTAAAAAGAATTTCACTAAACCAACCCTAGTCACAACTCAAACTAGTAGCCTTAATTGAAACTATCTTTTTGAGTCACCGCTTCCAATTTGTTTGTAAATTGTACAGTGGGGTAAAACTAGGGTGTCAAATTTCCATTTCCGTTTTCCGTTTTCGCTTTTCTGCAGGAAAATCTTTTACCTTTCCGTTTTCTGGCAACTGAAAATATTTTAATTTTCCATTTTCCGTTTTCCAGCAGCCAAAAATTTTTGACCTTTCCGTTTTCCGGCAGCTGAAAATTTTTCACCTTTCTGTTTCTGTTTTTCTGGCCCATTTTTCCGTTTTCCAGCTAAAATTTTTTTACCTTTCCGTTTCTGTTTTTCCAGACCATTTTTACAATTTCTGGCTCGATTTTCAGTTTTCATGCATTTTTCCATTATTTTTCCAATCTGTATTTATCTTCTTCCACTATGGTGTTTTTAACTACCAGGTTCTTATGTCATTCATAATTTTTATCTGTATCCAAATCTGTAAAAAAAAATTTAAAAAAAGAAAACAATCGCCAGTTCAAGCGGCGCTTGTGCTGTGGGTGCAAGGCCTCCTAGTTCTGTCTGGATGCTGGCTGAGAGGTTGGATATGGATTTGAACGCGCTGGAAAATTTCGCTTTCTGTTTTCCCGCATTTCATTTTTCCGTTTTCCAACTGAGAATTTTTTACGTTTCTGTTTTCCATTTTCCGCTAAGTGAAATTTTTTTACCTTTCCGTTTACCGCTTTCTGGCAGAATTTTTTTTTACTTTTCCGTTATTCGTTTTCCGTAAGGTGAAAAAAATTTTATCTTTCCATTTTCCGTTTTCCGTAAAAAAAATTTTTTGACACCCTAGGTAAAACTGAATTTTTCTGTAATCTGACCCGGAATATGCTGAAAAGTACTTGACTCAAGTCGAGCAAAAACTTTGGGACTCAACTGACAACCGTATCAACCTCAAATCGAGACTTTGACACACGTTTTTGTTCTCGAGTCAAAAGTCCAGTCAAATTTGACATTAGCTGAAGCGTAGTTGTTAAAACGTATTTGCATTTACTCGAAAATACATACCGTATATACTCTATTAAGGTGACTGTCGCTTTAGACAGCGTTTACACTGCATTTTTGTGACGACTCCGACAACACTTGAAAAAGTTCCATAAGTCGAGTGAACAGTTCCATATTCATGAGTGAATGTGGTAAAGTATACATACCACCTAGTTGTATATGCATGTCCAATTTCAGAAGAATCGTGTGTGTTTCTCAAGAGTTATACATGTTTAAAAAAAATTTGCCACTGTCGGAGCCCGACAGGTGTGCGACAATAAAGAAAAAAGTGGTTGTCACATTGTGCGAGTGTGACGACAAGTAAAATATTTGATCTACCGTATTTCCTCGAAATACCCCCGGTGGGTGATTGTTTCAGAGTGAGAATTTTGACGGGGGGGGGGGTTAAATGAGGGGGTATTTCGAGTGGGGCTTATTATTTCACAAGAAAATTTTTGTTTGTTGTTTGTAACGTAAGCCGACATGAAAAAAATCAACAAAAAGCGCCATGTAAACACCTTCCCGGTCACGTCCGGCACCCATTTTTTGATTTTACGTCTTACATCCTATCCCCAGTTCTAGGGCGCCCCAGAGGCTAAAACTTGGGGGAGATATTGGCGTAACCCCCCTCTACTTCGCATGAACTGGGGGGGTCGCTGCGACGCCTCTCAGGGTGGGTCGCCCTAAGTGCAAAATTTTTTTTGGCTTTTTTGGTGTCCCACAGCAGGTCCGGCACCCGCTGATTTCTGAGCTGTGGGAGGAGTATAAATCTAAAATTTTGGGGATGTGTTACCAACACCACTCCCCTACTGTACACTATTCAAAAATGTGAGATTTATGTGAAAAATTTCGCAAAAATTCGCTTATTCTCTAAAAAAACACCACTCCCCAATAGATGGATGACAAAAAAATAACTTTTTGGAACTTTTTTATTAGACACTTGAAGAGATGGTTTACGATAGTTTAAAGGGAAGGGTTTGATGTTTAAAGTTACGTAAAGAACCATACCTCTAAAATGCCTGCATTGCAAAATTTACTTGGGGGAATTTCAAAGTGTAAATTTTGTAAATTTTTGTTCCTGCAATGATGTCATTATGATGTCATAAAATTCGCCCTAAGTAAATTTTGTAATGCAGGCATTTTAGAGGTATGGTTCTTTACAAAACTTTAAACATCAAACCGTTCCCTTTAAAGTATCGTAAACCATCTCTTCAAGTGTCTAATAAAAAAGTTCCAAAAAGTGAATTTTTTGTCATCCATCTATTGGAGAGTGGTGTTTTTTTTAGAGAATAAGCGAATTTTTGAGAAATTTTTCACATTTATTTTACATTATCGAATAGTGTATAGTAGGGGAGTGGTGTAGGTAACACATCTCCAAAATTTTAGATTTATACCCCTCCCACAGCTCAGAAATCAGCGGGTGCCGGACCTGCTGTGGGACACCAAAAAAGCCGAAAAAATGTTTGCACTTAGGGCGACCCACCCTGAGAGGGGTCGCCGCGACCCCCCAAATTCGTGCGAAGTAGAGGGGGGTTGCGCCAATATCTCCCCCAAGTTTCAGTCTCTGGGGTGCCCTAGAACTGGGGATAGGATGTGAGAAGTAAAATCAAACAATGGGTGCCGGACGTGACCGGGAAGGTGTTTATAAGGGTCAATAGACTTCTAAAAGTATGTACCGTATTTCCTCGAAATACCCCGCGGGGGGTCATTGTTTCATAGTGGTCCCAAGAGGGGGGGGTTAAACGAGGGGGGGTATTTCGAGGGGGGGGTAATTGTTTCATAGTGGTCCGAGAGGGGGGGTCAAACGAGGGGGGGGGTATTTCGAGGGGGGTATTTCGAGGAAATACGGTAGATGGTATAAACCATGTTCTAACGTAACTAGTGATGTAAAAAGCGCCAAAAATTTGGCGCCAAGCGCCAAAAGCGCCATGGCGCTTTCTAGACATGAGCGCCAGGCGCCAATGGCGCCACAGCAAAATGGCGCCAAGCGCCAAAAGCGCCATGGCGCTTTTCTGGACCTGAGCGCCAAGCGCCAATGGCGCCAGGAAGCTATGGCGCCAAGCGCCAGTGGCGCCAGCGCCAAAGTAATTTTCTTTTATGCTGCGATTACAGCTCGGGCGTAAAATTGACTGGGCGTAAAATTGATTTTGGGCGTAAAATTAATTACAGATGAATGGATAGACATACGACATTGTTATTTCAGTCAAAGAAAGCTTAGATGCAGACGTTTCTTGTGTCCAAATCTTATTAGTTTATTTTAATCGTACTGGGAGTTATGAATTTTAGCACAATTTTTTCAGTTATGCGCTGTAAGTTGCGTAAAATTAGGGCGTAAAAGTAAAAAAATTTGCGCCAAAATTCATAACTTCTGGTACAATAAAAATAAACTGATGAGCTTTGGACACAAGCAACATCTGCATGTGCCCTTTTCTTTGACTGAAATTACAACGCCATATCTTTATCCATTCACCTGTAATTAATTTTACGCCTGTCCATTTTACGCCCGAGCTGTAATCGCAGCAGTACTGATACAAGAGTGGTTCACTGTATCATTTCCATGCCTTTTGACAGCTCCCAAAACACAATAATAGACAAATGAAAGCAAAAAAGGCTTTCACACTTAACACTAGAATAAAAAATAAAATTTACAAATGGTAGGTCAAGTGACAACTTAAATGTAAGTGACCACACAACCTTTTCGTTTATGTCGCTGCACACACTAGTTAGGCAACTAAGACCCCATTTACACGGATTTTTTTGTGACGACTCAACAAAAATAGATTGTTCAATAACTTGAGTAAAAATGTTCCATATTTATGAGAAAAAGTGGTCAATTATACATCTTACCTAGGTGAATATGCATGTCAAATTGCACAATCGTGCTTGTAGCTCATATGTTAACGGCGTTTGAAAACTTTTGCAGTTGTTGGACAGTTGTCGGACTGTCTCCGACAGCCAGCGACAATAGCAAACTTTTTTCGAACGTTATAAATCTTGAGCTACAAGCACGAGTCTGCAATTTGGCCTGCATATTCACTTAGGAATTATGTATACTTGACCACTTTTTCTAATGAATATGGAACCTTTGTACTCAACTTATTGAACATTTTATTGTTGTCGAGTCGTCACAAAAAATCCGTGTAAATGGGGTCTAATGAAATTTAACAAATTAAGTAAACTCATGAATGAGCCTTGCACACATTCGAGTTGAGTGGAATGAGTTATTTTTACTCATTGTTGACTGTTGATAAACACCTACCTAATTCCAGTAAAATCAAATAACATCTAAAGTTGATTTATGAGTTTATTGTATTTTCAGTTTATTTGCAGTAAGCTAGTGTGTTTTTGCGCCATTTGTCAACTTGCTTTTAACTGATTTTTTACATCAGAATTTTTTTAAGTGTTCAACAGAGTTCAACTCAACCTGACTCGAGCTCAAAATTTTGCAGTGATCTACTGGGTGTCTTGCATTTTTTGCATAGGTAAGCACACAGTTTCATTTACAATTTCACATTGGGCGTTAGGTAACTTTATTAATTTGGTAAAGTTTATCCTCGGCATGGCCAGATTGATTGCTGTACCATGACATTTTTAGCTGAATTTGTACTGAAATTATCTATGTGCAAGAATTTTTTTTATGTTTTTCACTCTATGGCGTTTTTAATGCACATAAATATACACAATTAAATGTTGCGATTATCGCAGCATGATTTTCACTCTGGCGCTTTTTGGCGCTTTTTAAAATGATAGCGCCAAGCGCCAATGGCGCCACCAGAAGATAGCGCCTTTTGGAGGCATGGCGCCAAGCGCCAATGGCGCCACAGCATTTTAGCGCCATGGCGCTTTTTGCTTTGGCGCTAGCGCCAGGCGCCAGCGCCATGGCGCTTTTACATCACTAAACGTAACACAGTCACTGTGTTCAGTGTTCAGCATTGACCAGGTCACAAACCACAGCTTTTTTGATCTACGTCCTCGTTACACTCAATTTTGGGGGGGGGGTATTTCGAGGGGTCGGGTAATTGAGGCATCTAGTTCCGAATATCGGTAAAGACCAAAGTGGAAAAAAATGAGTTAAGTGCGGATCTGTGATAGGTGCACTTATTTCTTCATGATAGAAAAATAATTTTCTCAATATCTTATACCGTTCCCGAGATACATATAGGCCGATTTTCAGAAAAAAAAAGAAAAAAATCATCCGAAACAGGGTATCTTCACCCTCAAATTGTTAAAATTTCACTCGAGACAGGGTATCTCCAAAAAGAGCCACCAAAAATTTCACTCGAAACAGGTAGTGATAGTATGGCGCCATTGGCGCTTGGCGCCCTTTTTCTGTGGCGCCCTTGGCGCCTGGCGCCCACATTTTGAAAGGCGCCATGGCGCCATTGGCGCTTGGCACCCTTTTTCCGTGGCGCCAAAAAAGCCTGCTTTAAAAGGGCGCCAAAAAAGCGCCAGCATGGTTTCAAGGTGAATGCTGTGTAAATAAAAAAATAATAAAGCGAAATGAACGAAATTCCACAGAAAAATGGAATTGGGGTTTGAGTGGGTGGAAATCTTTCGTCCAAACGTTTCATCTGATATGTCTGATGGATCAGACCGGGAATGATCTACCGACAATAGTGACTACACAGTGCTCAGATTGAATACTAAAAACACACATGCTTTTCCTCCAGTGTAAAAGACTAAGTACTATTTACATTTCAATTTTCCATGAGTAAGTAAATACCCACTTTTACTTTATATTATGAAAAAGTACTCCTTTTTGGGTCGGAATAAGTTCCAACGCAGAACAAAATTGTGTCGCGCAGTTTTTGCGCGACACAACTTTGTCGCGCAGGTAGCGATGGAATGGCGCCGTGGCGCTGGCGCCATTTAAGGGCACCAGGGTGTTGTGCCATGGCACCACTTGTGCACAACACACATTTTGTCGTGCAGTTTTTGCGCCACAAAAGTTTGTTGTGCAGGAGACAACGCTGGTGATGGAATGCCGCAATAGCCTCAAATGGTGCCAGCACTAGGGTATCAAAAAAGTTTTGAACGGAAAACGGAAACGGAAACGGAAAAAAAATTTCAGCGGCCGGAAAACGGAAAAATGGGCCGGAAAAACGGAAATGGCGAAAATGAAATTTGCACAGAAAGAGAAAAATTTGCTGAAATTTTGCTGGAAAACAGATAAAATTTGCTGAAATTTTGCTGGAAGTAGAGAAAGTTGCAGAAATTTTGCTGGAAACAGAAGAAATTTACCTAATTTACAATCTGCATGAATGTCTACCAGTTTGGCTGGAACAGAAAACATAAAGTTCAGCCAGAAAAAGGTAAAATGAGGCAGAAAAATGGAAAATTGAGGCGGAAAACAGAAAAAGGGCGGAAAAACTGAAAATTTAGCCGGAAAATGGAAAATGAGCCAGAAAAACGGGAACGGGAAAAAGCGTCTGGAAAACAGAATGGAAAACAGAAAAAAAATTTCAGCACCCGGAAAACAGAATGGAAAATGGAAAAAATTTGCCTGCGGAAAACGGAAATTTGACACCCTAGCCAGCACTATGGCGCCATTCCATCACTACCTGCGCTAAAAATTGCAAAAACTGCGCGACACAATTTTGTTCTGGTTGGAAATTCCCGTGAGCCCTCATTTTTACATTTTCCATGCAAAAGTACATGCTTTTACCCATTTTATGAAAAAGTACTCACTTTAACGTTTTCTTGTAAAAATAATTTTTATTTTCTAGTCAAGGGTTACCTATGCATATAAGGTTGAGTAAAAATAATTTTTACATTTAGATATAGGTACTTTGAAAAAGTACAACTCTGAGCGCAAAATCGAGACACATTTATAAAGTATTTATTTATGATATTCATGTACATCTTATGCTTACAATGGGCAAAGTTTTTGGGCTTACAATGCGTAAATATCACAAGTAGAAACAAACGATGGCAAACCATCCGGAAAAATAAACATAAATACTTAAGTGTATTTTTCTAAACAGACTTCATGAATTTCGATTTTAGTCCAAAATAAAATTTTTGAACTTTGCTTTACGATTATAATAAAAAATTAATAAAAATTTCAAAAATAATTTTTGAATTATTCAGAATATTTTTCAAATTATCTTTTTTTTCTACTAAATCATTGAAATTATCAAAATAAAGTACCGTATTTCCTCGAAATTCCCCCCTCGAAATACCCCCTCAAAAGACCCCCCCCTCAAAATGGACACTATGAATTTATAAACCCCCCTTAAAACCCTCGTTTAACACCCCCTCAAAATTTTCATTCTGAAAAAATACCCCCCCCCCCCCGAGGGTAATTCGAGGAAATGTGCCTACACACACTAGTTTTCACCGTGACTTCGTGGGAAAACTAAAAGAAAATTCAAATGAAAATTAATGAACACGGTTGAATGATTTGATTTTATTTAAATTTGAAATAAAATAAATAAAAGTTAAAGTTAGAAAAATTGAAAACTACAACACATAGCATACAAAAAGAGTAGGCTGGATGTCGCCATGTGGCCATTCCAGTTTTCACATCGGTCACGGTGAAAACTAGTGTGTGTAGGGCCATTATGGTAGTTTTCTAAAAATTCAAAAACGTTTTCAAATTTTTTGCCATCATCAAATCTGGCACGCGGCAACTGACAACCGATCGCAGCTGTAGTGGCACCGTTTCCACGCCAAGTGGTGCTGCCTTGCAAATTGCCGCCCATTTGGTGCGTGATTTTAAGCAGCGCTCATTTGTCATTCAACACTGGCCCGGGGGCAAGAATATGCTACCTGTTTTAGCTGTGTATGGGGATGTGTGTACACTCGGCTAAGTACAAAGTAGGTATCCAAAATGACTTGCCGGTAAATATGTCTTATGGTTGTATTTAGTTGATAATGTGCTAGAAGCATGCTTATGCACGTACTTTCACAATAAAATCATTTCATAAAAAAGGCGGAATCACGTAAAAGCGACTAATGTTTTCCTGGAACGTTTTTTAGAACTAAAGCCGGAATTACAGCTCAGCGGCGTTTGACGTGAAATGATAACGTCAAAATCGACAAAGGTACAGCATTGAAATTTCAGAATTAGATAGTTCTAGTTATTGTGCGTAATGTCCAAAAAAAATTTTTACCAAATAATCATTATTTAAGTAGTTATCAATTTAACGTCAAAATTTTTTGGTGACGTAAAATGTTTGACGTGAAATGTTGACGTAGAATGTGTAAATTTTGACGTAAAATTAATAACTTATTAAATAATAATTATTTTCTTAATTTTTTTAGGACATTACACACAATTACTAGAACTATCAAATTCTGAAATTTCAACGCTGTACCTATGTCTATTTTGATGTAATCAATTTTACGACGTCATCATTTCACGTCAAACGCCGCTGAACTGTAATTCCGGCTTAATATCCGTATTTCCCATACCTGTATTTCCCCGAAATACCGCCTCGAACCCCCCCCCCTCAAAATGGACACTATGCACTTATCAACCCCCGTTGAAATACCCCCTCGAAACCTCCCCCCCCCTCAAAATGGACACTATGAATTTATAAACCCCCCTGGAAGTACCCCCCCCCCAAATTGAGTGTAAAGAGAACGTGAATGAAAAAAGCTGCGGTTTGTGATCACAATGCAGAACACACGTTTAAAACAATGACTTTGTTACGTTAGGACATGGTTTATACCACCTACATATTTACTTACACCATCTACCGTATATCCTCGAATTAATCCCCCCTTGAATTGACCCCCCCCCCCTAAAATGGGCTGGGGAAAAAAATACCCCCCCCCTCAGTGACGAAAAATGTGGCGGTGACGCAGTGATTGTCACCGCCTGCTTTTTGGATGTCACCGCGACAAAATGAGATGTCATCGCGGTGACAATCACCGCCAGATTCATTGATTAGTGGTTCTGTGCACAATTTTTTTATTTTTTTCTGGGGGGACATTCCATAGTAGATGCATTAGGCAGTGTGAATTCCGAAATTAGCATTCGGCGCACAAAAAAGTGTTCTCGGGGCTGGGCCATGGCGAAACCTGCTGCACGCAGCACCCGCCTAAATTCAAATACCGTATTACCTCGAATTATTCCCCCCCTTGAATTAACCCCCCCCTCGAATTAACCCCCCCTCAAAATGGGCTGGGGAAATAATAAACCCCCCCCTCGAAATACCCCCCCTCCTGAATGATGGACATCATGTATGCAATGTACATGATGTATTTATTACTACTAATTTGCATTGGAGTTACACTTATACGCTCATTTGTGTACAGATGTACACCTATAGCCCAAATATGACCTACTTTCTCACGTTTATTACTGTTTCTGTTTATGAAAAAGCGTATTTTTCACTATGAATTTCACGAAAATTTCTGACGAAATAATAAACCCCCCCCTCGAATAAACCCCCCCCTCGAATTAACCCCCCCTCAAATTTTGCTGGCGAAATAATAAACCCCCATGGGGGTATTTCGAGGTAATACGGTATTTGAAATACCTAGTACGTCTGCGTACACATTTACATGAATAAGATGAGCATTGGTAAAGTGAGCGTAAAA
>CAXIWS010000396.1:15769-35898 GCA_964036195.1 Sphaerolaimus hirsutus
GAGTTAAGTGCGGATCTGTGATAGGTGCACTTATTTCTTCATGATAGAAAAATAATTTTCTCAATATCTTATACCGTTCCCGAGATACATATATGCCGATTTTCAGAAAAAAAAGAAAAAAATCATCCGAAACAGGGTATCTTCACCCTCAAATTGTTAAAATTTCACTCGAAACAGGGTATCTCCAAAAAGAGCCACCAAAAATTTCACTCGAAACAGGTAGTGATAGTATGGCGCCATTGGCGCTTGGCGCCCTTTTTCTGTGGCGCCCTTGGCGCCTGGCGCCCACATTTTGAAAGGCGCCATGGCGCCATTGGCGCTTGGCACCCTTTTTCCGTGGCGCTCTTGGCGCCTGGCGCCCTGCTTTAAAAGGGCGCCAAAAAAGCGCCAGCATGGTTTCAAGGTGAATGCTGTGTAAATAAAAAAATAAAAAAGCGAAATGAACGAAATTCCACAGAAAAATGGAATTGGGGTTTGAGTGGGTGGAAATCTTTCGTCCAAACGTTTCATCTGATATGTCTGATGGATCAGACCGGGAATGATCTACCGACAATAGTGACTACACAGTGCTCAGATTGAATACTAAAAACACACATGCTTTTCCTCCAGTGTAAAAGACTAAGTACTATCTACATTTCTATTTTCCATGAGTAAGTAAATACCCACTCTTACTTTATATTATGAAAAAGTACTCCTTTTTGGGTCGGAATAAGTTCCAACGCAGAACAAAATTGTGTCGCGCAGTTTTTGCGCGACACAACTTTGTCGCGCAGGTAGCGATGGAATGGCGCCGTGGCGCTGGCGCCATTTAAGGGCACCAGGGTGTTGTGCCATGGCACCGCTTGTGCACAACACACATTTTGTTGTGCAGTTTTTGCGCCACAAAAGTTTGTTGTGCAGGAGACAACGCTGATGATGGAATGCCGCAATAGCCTCAAATGGTGCCAGCACTATGGCGCCATTCCATCACTACCTGCGCTACAAATTTGTGTCGCGCAAAAACTACAAATTTGTGTCGCGCAAAAACTGCGCGACACAATTTTGTTCTGCGTTGGAAATTCCCGTGAGCCCTAATTTTTACATTTTCCATGCAAAAGTACATGCTTTTACCCATTTTATGAAAAAGTACTCACTTTAACGTTTTCTTGTAAAAAAAATTTTTATTTTCTAGTCAAGGTTGCATATAAGGTTGAGTAAAAATAATTTTTAATTTAGTTATAGGTACTTTGAAAAAACACAACTCTGAGCGCAAAATCGAGACACATTTATAAAGTATTTATTTATGATATTCATGGTACATCTTATGCTTACAATGCGCAAAGTTTTTGGGCTTACAATGCGTAAATATCACAAGTAGAAACAAACGATGGCAAACCATCCGGAAAAATAAACATAAATACTTCAGTGTATTTTTCTAAACAGACTTCATGAATTTCGATTGTAGTCCAAAATAAAATTTTAAAATTTTTGAATTTTGCTTTATGATTATAATAAAAAATTAATAAAAATTTCAAAAATAATTTTTGAATTATTCAGAATATTTTTCAAATTCTCTTTCTTTTTTTTCTACTCAATCATTGAAATTATCAAAATAAAGTACCGTATTTCCTCGAAATTCCCCCCTCGAAATACCCCCTCAAAATACCCCCCCCCCTCAAAATGGACACTATGAATTTATAAACCCCCCTAAAAAACCCTCGTTTAACACCCCCTCAAAATGTCCATTCTGAAAAAATTACCCCCCCCCCCCCCCCGAGGGTAATTCGTGGAAATACGGTAGTTTTCTAAAAATTCAAAAAAGTTTTCAAATTTTCGAAATATTTTGCCATCATCAAATCTGGCACGCGGCAACTGACAACCGATCACAGCTGTAGTGGCACCGTTTCCACGCCAAGTGGTGCTGCCTTGCAAATTGCCGCCCATTTGGTGCGTGATTTTAAGCAGCGCTCATTTGTCATTCAACACTGGCCCGGGGGCAAGAATGGCCCTACACACACTAGTTTTCACCGTGACCGATGTGAAAACTGAAATGGCCACATGGCCACATCCAGCCTACTCTGTTTGTATGCTATGTGTTTTAGTAGTCAAATTTTTTAATTTTAACTTTCATTGATTTAAATTCCAATTAAAATTGAATAAAATCATTCAACCACGTTCATTAATTTGCATTTGAAAAAATTTCAGTTTTCACACGAAGTCACGGTGAAAACTAGTGTGTGTAGGCACAATATGCTACCTGTTTTAGCTGTGTATGGGGATGTGTGTACACTCGGCTAACTACAAAGTAGGTATCCAAAATGACTTGCCGGTAAATATCTCTTATGGTTGTATTTAGTTGATAATGTGCTAGAAGCATGCTTATGCACGTATTTTCACAATAATATCATTTCATAAAAAGGCGGAATCACGTATAAGCGACTAATGTTTTCCTGGAACGTTTTTTGGAACTAATACCCGTATTTCCCATACCCGTAGGTCCCCGAAATTCCGCCTCGAACCCCCCCCCCCCCTCAAAATGGACACTATGAACTTTTAAACCCCCGTCGAAATACCCCCTCGAAGCCCCCCCCCCTCAAAATGAACACTATGAATTTATAAACCCCCCTCGAAGTACCCCCCTCCCCCCCCGAAATTGTATGTAAAGAGAACGTGAATGAAAAAAGCTGCGGTTTGTGATCACAATGCAGAACACACGTTTAAAACAATGACTTTGTTACGTTAGGACATGGTTTATACCACCTACATACCGTATTTCCTCGAAATACCCCCCCCCCCTCGAAATACCCCCCCCCCCTCGAAATACGCCCCCCCCCTCGAAATACCCCCCCTCAAAATGGACACTATGAACTTATAAACCCCCCCTCGAAATACCCCCCCCCCAAATTTAGTGTATAGAGGACGTAAATGACAAAGGCTGCGGTTTGTCATCTGGGTAATGCAAAACACACGTTAAAAACGATGACTCTGTTATGTGAGAACAATGATTATACGTCTACACACTTATACAAGTCTTAAGAGTCTTATAAATGGCAATTTTTGTTGCATTTTCGACGTCTGCGTACGTTTCAGACGACAATTTAGTACTTGGTTTTCAAAAAATTTCTGGCGAAATAATAACCCCCCCCCCTCGAAATACCCCCCCCCTCGTTTAACCCCCCCTCAAAATTCTCACTCTGAAACAATAAACCCCCCGGGGGTATTTCGAGGAAATACGGTATATACTTACACCATCTACCGTATTACCTCATATTAATCCCCCCTTGAATTAACCCACCCCCCCCCCCCTAAAATGGGCTGGGAAAAAAATACCCTCCCCTGCATTTTACTACTTTGTGGCCACACAAGCTGGTTTTCAATGTTCCTTTTTGAAAACTCTCCTAGGCGACACGTCGCTGTATGGAATTCAAAAGTGTGCAATTTGCACTTTTATTTTTCAATAAGTGACAGCATATGTGAATATTGGTTTCGGCAAGTCACATTTGCTGTTCAAAGTTCACATTTGCAGAACATTTTTGAAAACCGTAGGGCGACGCGTCGCCTCTGTAGCGGCGACGCGTCGCCACTATAATACTCTGAAGCAGGCTGTCTGTGAAAATATCCCCCGTGGTATACAAGCGTGGTAAACAAGGCGGGGACATATTTTTGTTCACCGCGCAGAATGAATGATTTGCGTGGTTATGTTTACATTGGCTTACACTAACCCGACACATTACGGGTTATGCAGTGTGTGCGCAACAGGGGTCAAATCGTAAAGCGCGGTACTCGAGTTCACTACCGCGCATAATTTGGTGCATATCGTGCGACATACTTTTGTCATACCATGATGAAATTGTCTTTTTCGGGTTAAACGTGGTATAACTGGACAAAACCAGAGTAAAATCGTGGGTGGCGGATGCAAAAAAAAGTTTGATAAAAATAACACTTGAGTATGAAGAATAAATCTTATAGCGAATATAGAAAGTGAAAAGTATGACCTATAACTATTTCTTCTAATAGAAGAGCGCCGTTCTATTTTTTTCATCAACTTTTTTTACCTGCCGTTCTATTGGAGGTGCCACACTATTGGAGGCTACCGTTCAATTTTTTCACCAAAAAAGCGCTATGGCGCTAGACGGGAAAGATGTGTGGCTCAATCATGTAATGTATAAATTGGTGAAAAAATAGAATGGTGGCCTCCAAAAAAACAGCATCTCCAATAGAATGTCTGAAAAAGATAGAAAGGTGCTCTTCTATTAGAAGAAATAAGTAATGCAATTTCGATGCGGAGATCATATTTTTCTGAAAATTAGTTCCAGTATACCATACCTATAGCAATAACACCAGACATGTTAATTACAGGTGCCAATTTTTGTAGCAAATATTTAGTTGCAGTTAAAATGCTCACTAATCCTGTCCTATTTTTTTATTTTGATGAATGCCGCCACATTTTTAGTTGCCTCACTCAGAGTCAGAATGTACTTAAAATTGGCCTTGCATTTGTAGGATATGTACAGTGTGGCTCAAGGAATACAAACAAAATATTTGAGATGCAATGAAGCAATTAAACTACTGAAGACAGCGATCAAAAATTATTCATTGTGGCAAACTGAAACTACTTATTCACACACTAAAACTTAAATGTTGATGAATATAAAACACTCAAACACTTAAATGTTGATAAAAATTTTATGATAATTTTTTTTTAATATTTCCCAAGTCAAATAATTGCAGGAAAACGTTTTAATCTATCTGGAAAGAGCCTTCGAATGTGAAAAACGTTTTTCGAAATTCATAATTAGACCACCATGTATATGGGCAGAGCGCAAAGTGCAAAGTATGCCAGAATCCTACCATAATTGAAGGAATAAAATATTGCATAAATTTTGTGATTGATGATTCCATAGTGAAGGTGAAATAGAATGATGTAAAAACTGCATAATTTTTGATTTATTATTCAGATGGGTTATGGTAGGTTTACATACTGAGTGTGATGTCCGCCGAATATGTGCATTTTTAGTCTACTGAGTGTGAATATAAATAGTGTGACAGGCATAGCCAAACCGCAATTTTTCCAGGGTGGCCCATCAATATATTGTTGCAAAAATCTCAGGAGATTTTTAAATAAAGAAAAACTGAGATTATATAGAAACATATTGTCTGAAAAACAAGTTTTTTGGCACTAATCACGCATCACAAAGACAGCGAGATGAACACAACAAAATATGATCATGTAAAATAATCAATAGTTACAATATTTATGATTGTAGGAGATGTACAAGACAATTGTATGAGATGACATTTAAAAAAGATTGCATTCATATTTTATGTGCAAATTTCATGCAATTGTCAATGCAAATATGTATACTGTTTGATTTGAAATACATGAAAGTAGGGTAGAAAAACACATGTTAAATTCACACCGTCATTGGGACACCCTGTAAGAATGGCCACTACCAGTTATGACTGTTGCAGAAATTTCAGATAGCTGATTCAGATTTAGATTCAGATTTCAGATCAAAAATCAATTATAGAGATGCCTCACAATCAGGGTTGGCAAAATCTCAGAAAATAATAAAAATAAAATAAAAATATATGGAAAATTTAAGAATAAAATAAAATAAAGAAAAAGTGCCATGGCGCTTTTGCATCACTAGTCCCAAGCTCTGAAAGGTGTAAAGTAATATGTCAAATGTAAAGTAAAATGTCAATTGTCATGCAAAGTGTCCAATATAAAGTTAATTTTCATGTAAAGTGTCAATTGTAAAGTCAAAGGCAGGGTTGGCAAAATCTCAGAAATAAAAAAAATAAAATAAAAATAAAATGGAAAATTCAAGAATAAAATAAAATAAAATGGAAAATTTCAAAATAAAAATAAAAATTGTATAAAAATTCAAATTTTTGTAAAATTGTATAAAAAATCAAATTTTTGTAAAATTGTATAAAAATTCATATTTTTTTGTAATATTTGTATTGTGTTGCTTGAGTTTCATGCTTGAGTTGCTGATTTTATTATTTTATTAACATTTTGGAATAAAACAAAATAAAATGAAACAAGAATAAAATTAAAATAAAATACATTTTTATACAATTTGTATGCAAATGATTTTTATAAAACCAACCCTGCTCACAATTGGCGTCAATACGTGTGTAATTTGGGGGGGGGGGGAATCGAGTCAAAATGGTCACTTTCTGATGCAATTTGTGGCGGCGGGTCCACCTTTGATCATGCCTAGCGTTCCAAAAATCTCTGGGAGATTTATATTTAAAAAATATAATTAAATATGAAAAAATATCTTATTTGATTATATTTTCTCCAGATTTTTCCAGAGAGATTTAATTTTATTTCATTATATTTTATTTATGAGAAAAAAAATAATTAAATCTCTCATTTTTATTTATTTATATTTTCTCAGCAGTTTTTTCAGAGAGATTTAATTATGTTTTATTTTTGAGAGATTTTCTGAGATAATATTTAAATATATTTTTTTGAAAATCACCCATTTTTTTGGAATGCTAATCATGCCACGATGTACATCTGTTCCGCGAAAGTTTGCAGAGTGTGGCTGGATCAATGAGGGCTTTTTTGGTAGGGAAAGTGACAAAAATGATGCAAACTAGATGATAAAAGTTGGTGCCGATAAGCGGCAACATGAAATGATAATTTGAAGTGTCATGGGAAAGCGAATTTGAATATTGAAGATTGTGATTATTTACCATAATAATATGAATGTGATGGTGTTTTTTTACTGTTCGGACAGCATGCTGTGCACGGAATGTTACTAGGTATATTTTGATCATTGATTTTGGTGTTGTCATTTATGTTTACCTATTTATGTTCTCGTATTTTGCCACTCATTATTTCTGCCTGCCATTTTATTGACGCTGCTACACACTAGTTTACTAATGTATTTGTATTCTTCTAGAAAAAAACTGACGTGGTATAAATAGTTGGTATCCCACGTTCTGGTCGTTTTTTGTCGAATCAGTCCGTGGGATACGTTTTTGTTATGCACACATCCAATATATACCTTACCTTACAATGAGGTAAACAAAAATGTATCGCCCGCCTGTTGCGTGTTTTTTGCAACATCGATTTTTTCGCGCGCGCTCATATGCGGGTTAGACGGGTGAGGTATCGATTGCAGGTGACCTCTTATAATGTAATAAAACAATTCGCGTGTGTTGCGCGGGGTACAGCTGCAAAAATAAGCGTGGTACGTGGTATACCAAACAGTGCGGGATCTCGCGGACAGCCTGCTCTGAAGACAATTTTGAAAACTTAAAATTGAATAATGTAGTTTTCAAAAATGTACATTACAGTTTTCAAATTTGCAGAACATTTGTGAATGTAGAGATGTAGAGCGACGCGCCAGTTTTCAATATCTGTGGAACAAATGTGAAAATGCGTCGCCTCACACATCAAAAGTAGGAAAATCGTCGCCCAGCATCACCAGTTTACAAAATTTCGCCAACTTACTTCAAAATCCTTTAAAAACCACTGGATGAATGGGTTTATGTAAAATTGACACTGTAGATGCAGTATTTTTTGCTGCATCTGATGATAGGGTCGTAGAAAACTTGGGATTTATATAAAATAAAATAATTTTTTTTTTAAAAAACGTCGCTGTGGCGACGTTTCAGGTGACAACTGCATATGTCACCTGTTTCCATAAGTTATTACCAATTTTGAAAAGTTTTAGATTTATGATGTTGTGAAGTGGGTGTTTTATTTTATTGATTATGTCATATTTATGTGGGGTTGATGTCATATTTATGGTATTTATGTTGTTGCAACGTGAGGTTGATACCAGCATCAACACTCCAAGGTGACTAAACAACTAAACAGTATCTGGCCAGGTGCCAAACCTGATTTTCTGCATATTACATGTGTCTTATTTTGTGCACTACCACCTTGCATCACATTTACTAAGCTGAGTTTTCCTGTGCAGCTCTAGATTTTCTTGCTTCATTGCACTGCTTCACAGCTGCACTGCTTGGCTCAGCTGGACTGGAGTTTTTGGTGTTTTTGCTGCAGGCTGGAGTGTTGTAATGGTTGCCACTGAGTGCTTGGTAGTTAATTTATACCCTTTGCACTGACACTTGGAAGTTGTGCACATACAGTAAATAATTTTGAAAAAATCTCTGGAAACATAAAAAGACTATGTGATGTTTTCCAAGCCTTTTTTGCATCTTTACTTTTCTTTTACAAGACTTTCACTCAATTCCTCAATTCCATGGATAGATCTAGATAACTTTTGAGTTTTCAAAAAAATTCATGTTTATGTTAAATTTCATGACAGATTGTAATATTAAATGAAAACATTTCTGAAAACAATACAATAAAATTGTTTTTATTTTTTTGTGCTAGTGTATTGAATGTGACATCGTCGCAGTCAGTGTTCACTTGTTGTTCATTTTTTTGGCTTTCATTTACATACAAAATCAGCTGTTTGAATTGCACTTGTGATTTTTAAAAAAATTGTAAAGTGGATTGTATAAAAATATCATTACTTGTTTTGCAGAAATGTTATTGAATTCAGTTGTTTTTTTTTATGTGAAAAAATAATGGCTTTTTACTGTGATAATGTGATAATTACAGATACAGGGATGTAATTTTAAAAAATTATTTAATGTTTTGAGCATCACAACAATTTCTCCATCATCTTTGAACTTCTATCATGAAACATAGTATCAAATGAAAGAGAAAAAAAAACTGGACATATATCTGAGACGGATATCATATACAATGTAAAACCAAATTTTTAAAAATATTTATAGTTATAAAATGAATTAATTTTTAAAAATATGTATAACAGAGCTAAAAATATACAATACAGTCCCAAAAATCAAGCATAATTTTCTGCATCACATGCCGCTTACAGCTTGTCCTACAAATTTGTACTTATTCGACAAAAAAATATTTTGTCTGCAGCATTTTACCAGAGTTTTCAAATATGTGTTCTTCCGGAGGAAAAATAGAAAAAAAACAAAGATGGCGGCTGTTTGGCTCATTACACAGACTGTTTAAATGAATTTGAAAACAAAATAATGGGTTTTCACAGAGGGAACCTTGAAAACCAGCTTGTGTGGGGCCTTTGGAGTATGTGGAATTTTGTAAAATTTCTGGTGAAATAATAGACAGCCCCCTCGAATTAACCCCACTCAAAATTTGGTGGTGAAATAACAAACCCCCATGGGGTTAATTTGATGTAATACTGTACATATTTACTGACACCATCTACCGTATTACCTCGAATTATCCCCCCCTTGAATTAACCCCCCCTCGAATTAACCCCCCCTCAAAATGGGCTGGGGAAATAATAAACCCCCCCCCTCGAAATACCCCCTCCTTCGGAATGATGTACGTCATGTACATAATAAATACGTCATGTACGCGATGTACATGATGTATATTACTGTTAATTTGCATTGCAGCTACACATAGAGTAGTTTGTGTAGCTATCTACGTTTTTTATGTCCAAATATATCCTGTTTGGACACATTTATTACCTATTTTGGGTACACAAATGCCTACACTTTACTACGATCCTTACGAAAATTTCTGACGTAATAATAAACCCCCCCCTCGAATAAACCCCCTCCCCCCCTCGAATTACCCCACCCCCCTCAAATTTTGCTGGCGAAATAATAAACCCCCATGGGGGTATTTCGAGGTAATACGGTATATTAGTCTGCATAACGTGCGCAAGCTAACATCTGCATTAACAACTGTGATTTCTGAGCCACAACCAAATGTTTGTTTCAGGAAATATTTATTTTCTGTCCATTTGCCGTTTAGCTATTTAGAAAAACATTTATCATGCCGTTTGCAACTCGAAATATTTATCTACATGTAGGTAAATACCTATTATTTAGTTGTCACGGGTAACGATGGCAAAAAAAAATTCGAAAATTCGAAAACATTTTCGAATTTTTTCTGAATTTTCGAATTTTTATTCCACCCCTGAAAAAAACACTTAAAAATCGAATTTTCGAATTTTTCAGGCAATTCAAGGCCACAAAACGTGTTCTTAAGTTAAAGGTGATAAGTCAATCGGCAATTGATATTCAATGCGTCTGAATAAGGGTGAAGTAATGAAAAAAAACCCGTCAAAAACGTTGAAATGGCGCACAACGATACATCCATTTGGGAATGCACCATTCACCTATTGAACTATTGCACCCCGCCCACTAGTTTACCATTATGACATTTTGGGAAACCATTTTGGTAAACTGTTTTGTGAAATAGTTTACGAAAATGATCGACATGTCATAATGGTAAACAAGTGTGCAGAGGTTCAATAGTTCAATAGTAGCCCATTGATCTGCTTCATCAAAAAAATCGATCGTGTTGTGGGTTCTTGTTGCAAGTTGTTGAACAGGGCACTGTCGGACAATCCAACAGGTGCGTCTTTCAGACCATATAAACTGCCCTGTAATATGTCAAATGTCATGCAAAGTGTCAAAGACATGGAAAATGCTCTGGAAAATGGCAAACTGTGCTAAATTAAGCTAAACTAAGGTAAATTACAGTGAAAATAAGGTTAAAAGGTTATTCAAACCTTAAAACTATCCAAACGCAGCATTTAAAGGTTCAAATTCAATAGTTTTCCAAAAAACAATTCGAAAATTGCCCAAAAAGATTCGAAAATTCGAAAATTGAATTCGAAATATGATAATTATTTTGAAGAAAAATTCGAAAATTCATTTTTAAAAACACTTAAAAATTTAAATTCTTTTTGGGGGGTTTGCCATCGTTAGTCACGGGACATCATACCGGAAAGTGTTGATTACCTATAATTCACGTATGCTGGTGCCACTCCCAGAACCTGTAAAAAGCCCTGTGCTGTAAAATGTCATGCAACGTACGTTTGACACTTTGCATGACATTTGACATTTGACAGGGTCTGGGACTGGGAGTGCCCCCAAGTTTAGCTAGTTTTGTTGATCAAAGGGGAACGGAAATCTAGTGATTTGCCTCTTGGTTAAAAAATATGGCTTTTACTTTTGACTAGAATTATCTTGAATAAAATATCATACGTAACAGCTCTTGACAATTGATGTTTCTAACCATTTTTAATTCTTGTCATTTGTATCGTCAATTGATTTGAAGAGCGTAAGAAATGTTTTATAGTACTGGTCTGTGATGAAGCCACCGAAGTCAGCGTCTTCTACCACCGAATCCGGCTGCTTCAAGACCGTAGTGAGAAACGGCCCTTAGAGTGGTTGATTTCCCGTTGTAGCCGAACGTCCACTTGTCGACAGCCAAGTTGAGTTTATTTCGTGGTTGCGTGTTGAAAGGGGTCCGAAATTGTTTCAGGTACTTTATTTGATCAGATACAGCCACATATAAAAGCGCAAAGCCTAGCGAGCTTCCTAGTCGAAGTTTCTATCGCTAGCTTATTTTCGTTCAGAAGCTTGGGGTCCGCAGACTCAAGTAAAAACTCTCAAAGTAGCTAAGACACGGAAATCACGTATAGAAAAACAGCTACAGTAATTTCCTAATACAAATGCACAAATAAGACATAAATGCAACAAATAAACACATCTAGCCGAAACAGTTGCCTTATACTGCGCGTGCATACATTCAAATAATTATGGTAAAGAAATACCAGGTACAAATTGGGCTAATGGAAAAACTATTAATCTTGAGGCGCGAAGTCGGCAAACTCGGCCGATTTACTAATTTGCTTCAATTTGTCAGAAAACATTGACGCACATTGGAACTAATAAATTAGGGTTTGAAACTGTAAATAGTAGTGCAAATGCTCCTAATGACGTAAATAGAATAAGGTATATTCAACATGATAATAATAATCACTTCCTGGAAACGTATGTTGAATAGTCTAGCAAATTGGGACTTATTTGAGGTAAATGGGTATTGTAATTGAGCAGAGTTTATAATATATTCAATTGAGCAAGGTATTATAATTATTAAGTAAATATAAATAGTTGTGAACAGGGTTATGACAATTATACCTATGCGAAGGGCTTTGTAAAGTAAATGCTAGTTGCACGCAGGGCACCATTTCTCTATTAGGACGCTGGCCTAGATAATTACGCAGCACGTAAATATTTACAAGATTTGACTTTTGTAAACTGCAAGTAAACTATGCAAATGTATGTATAATCATGATCAGAAAATTACGGCGAGTTGAATGAGCCTAATTTTATATTAATACACCTAATAATAACATATTTGACCTTTTAACCTAAACATTCCACATAAACCTATCAATAACTTATAGAGCACTTTCCTAATCGAATATTCTCCATGGGTAAATAATATAGTGCAGGAAATACAATTTGATATTTTGCGTGGTAAATAAATATGGTGCATGAAAAGTAAAATAGTGCAAATAAGACAATATGCGAATATGAGCCTAATTATCAATTCTCTGTATTTCTTTATCCATCCATTTTGCCACGGTCAGCACACTCCGGGCGGAAGAATTGCTGCACCCCGTTGTTGCAGCAACGTCACATGTTGGTGGTGGTGGGTGCCAACGTGATGAGTGGCGTTTCCACAGTCGCCTCGGTGGTGAACGTGGTCGTGCGCGAAGTCGTGGGTGTGCGTGAAGTTGCAGGTCCGGTTGTTGGTGATGCCAACGCCGACCTAGCCTGATGATGAAGCAGGTAGTTGCCCGTGTCGCTTCCTGCGCGTTCGCGTGAGGTGAATTTGCGGATATCGGGCATGTGAACACTGTCTCTGTTCCTGGCTCTGACTTGTCCTTCATCAGCTGAACTTTCATCTGGTTGAACGTATGCTGATAGTGACTTTGCCATTCTGTCCTCTGTTTCTGCTCTCCTGGCAAATCTGACGGACTGTGTTGAGTTGGATCTGGCTCTCCTCTTGATTGCTGGTCTCAACTCTGTCTTGCGCACTTTTCTTTGTGGATAATTGGTCTCTTTCTGAGTTGATTTCTTGATAGTGTATCTGATGGCTCTGAAGCATAGCCATATGCATTTGAATGGACACACTATGCATTTCCATATGCATGTGTATACACACGGTGGAATCACTGGTTTCCCTGTGGCAATCCTCCAATTGTACCACAGGTATCCTGCAGCTACAATTCCGGCTATCAGGATTGTGATCCCCAGCAGCATTGTGATTGTGTTGATGATCACTTGAAAGGGTCCTTTCAGCATTCCTCCCATAAAGTTGGTGTACCCTTTTGATACTCCAGATATATAATGACCATATGCTTTGCCGATTCCTGCTGCTGTCTGTCCAATTCCAGCTCCAATGCCTTCTATTGAATTTCTGATCACTCTGGGATCCAATGACATATCTGCTGTGTAATCGATCAACTGGTTCTGCACATGCTCCAAATTCTGTAGTCTCTGAATCTGGCCTCTGACATCCATGAAATTGGTCGCTCTGTTGACAATGTTGGTGAACAGGTGAGGCGCATCAAACGTGAAGGCCTGCCATTGTCCTTTCCATGTC
The DNA here is from genome assembly GCA_964036195.1 of Sphaerolaimus hirsutus. NCBI lineage: Eukaryota > Metazoa > Nematoda > Chromadorea > Monhysterida > Sphaerolaimidae > Sphaerolaimus > Sphaerolaimus hirsutus. The sequence goes on from CAXIWS010000396.1 coordinate 29,202, forward strand.
ATTTCAATTGGAGTCTCTGTGACATGCACCATTCCATGCGCGGACTTCCACTGTCCATGTTCATTTCTGTACAGGTGCGGTGTGGTGTGGCTGCAATCCTCTTCTGGTGATTTCTCCACCAAGTCTCTGCTGCCTGGGCTCTTGAACCACAAGGGCCCGTCTTTGTCCAATCTCATTGGTGTGTACTTGTAACATGTCTCTCCCACTTTTCCTGTCTGATAAATTATGTATGGCTGCACTTCCTTGCATTCCCAAAACATAATTGCTTCTCCAGCCCATTCTGCATGAACATCCTGTCTTCCCAGCATGGCTCGAATCCCCAGTGTTGGATCGATGCGGAAAAGCTGAGTCAACATGTCCAGCTGGTTCTTGCGAAGTTGACATAGCTGATGCCATACAATCGCAAATTGTGCCTGAGTCATCTCTCTGACTACATGTTGCAGGAACTGAAACTTGGAGTTTCTGTCGTCCAATCTGGCATACAATGTTCCACTGATCGTCGACTCTCTTGCCTCCACTATCTTTCCTGGCATTGCCCATTCTACAGGCACATCTTCTCTTCTGTCAAACTGGATGAATACACCTCCTTGATCGGTGTAATATGTGTCTCCCGGAACACATTCTGAACCAATTGGCCTCTTTGTCTTGTTGCTGTGGGAGTATGCTGCTTGCAATTTTGACACAATAATTGTCTGGCCAGATATCTCCGATTTGAATCTGCCAATTCTCTCATATGCACATTGATGTTTGAAGTTCTCCGTGTCCCACACTGTGATTCCATAGTTGTGGTCTCTGCAATGTCCCATCATGGCTCTGCACTGGCTGAAATCTTGCAAGTCGCTGATTACAGTCTTTCCATCAAGTGAAGCCACAGTTCCTTCCTCCATGTAGAAGTTACTGACGACATTCTCTTTGTCATGGCAACACCATGAATATTCCACATTCAAGGTTTGATTGGTTGTCCACACTCTGGGCTCCATTTCCACCAAAGGTGTTCCTCTGAACATCTTGTGAATTCTTGCATAGTTACAGGCTACCACGCCAACTTGCTGGTATTTCTCAAAATTGCCTGTAATGCCTTTCGCTCCCCAGAAACTGGTGTGTGTGATAATCTCTTTGATTCTGATGTAGCATCTGTATGCTTTCTCTTTCTGTGGAATCTGTCTCTGTGCGTAAAGTGTAACTTTCATTGCCTTGACAAAATTCCTTGGTGGGATATGGCACTGCACTTCTTCAGGAACTGTAAGCGCATGTCCATGCCTTCCACTGGTGCAAATCTGATACTTCTGGCTTTGTGAATTGATCACCTGTTCCACAGGATGATCCTTGATTGCATCTTTGAATCTCTCATAAGTCTGCATTTCTCTGACAGATTTTGGTGGCCATTCTGAAGGCAAAGGCGGCAATCCATGATGCGCTGCCAATGATGGTGGCCTTACTGTCGAGGTTTCCAGAACGTATGTTCTGGAAAATACTTCGCTGTAAGCTTTGCCAGCTTTTCTCAGCGTTGCTGACTCTGACATGCCTGTCAGCATCAACACCATGCACAGCATTCCAATCACCAAACTGCTGGTGGTTGCTGTGGCTTTCCCTGTTGCACTCCTCAGGACTCTATCCGATGCTGAGTTCCTCTGAGCAGGGTTTTGAACAGGGTTTGATACAGAGTCTCTGTTCGAGCTCTGATTTCTGACATGTTTCTGGACAATTGCTGGGTCCAGTAGATCCACTTTGACTGTCACTGCTGTCTCTGGGATATCCATTGTCTTTGAATTGATTTCCAGCGGATACAATTGATTGAGTGGTCTGCTGACCACATTTCTGTTGGCAGTTCTGACTTTTGCTGAGCGAATCTGTCCATCTTTGCTGGATTCTAACTGCTCGATGCGACCCATCCTCCATGCACCTCTGGGCATGTTCTCTTCATAAATCAGCACAACTTCATTCACTTTGGGTTCTTGAGTCGCTGTCAATCTGCCATGTTTGTGTGTCACCTGAGTCCTTTCCCTCAAGCTCGGGATATACTCTTGATGCCACAAATCCCAGAACTTATCCAAAGTTTGCTGGGTTGTCTCCCAATATTTCTGTAGTTTCGCTGCGTTATCCATTCTGGGCACGAATTCTCCATCTTTGTCTGCATCAAACTGTGGTGCTCCAATCTGACCTTCCCCTGTCAGGAAGTCTTTTGGCGTCAGTACTCTGAGGCTCTTTACATCACCATAGATGTAAGAGATTGGCCTGCTGTTGATCACTGCCTCGACTTCTGGCAGAAGTGTCAACAATTCTTGTAGGGTTAACATTCTCGTGCCCCACAGCTGCTTTGAAATGTTTCTTGGTGATGCCCACCATTCTTTCATAGACTCCTCCCTGCCATGGTGCCATAGGAGTAGTCATGTTCCACTGGATTTGTTGCTGTGAGCAGTAAGTCTGTACTGCTCCACTTTTGACCATTTCTGACCATTCCTTTCCAGTATTGATGGCCTTGTCAGTGCTTGTGCTGAGCACTTTCTCTGTCAATTTGAATTGCGTCGCATTGTCTGAAATCACTGCCTCAGGCTTTCCACGCCTGGCGATGAATCTCCTGACTGCGTTCAGGAATTCCTGTGCTGTCATATCCAGCACACTTTCCAGGTGAACTGCACGTGTCACCATACATGTGAACAAACAAATCCACATTTTCCTGTGATCTTTGTCCACTTTGTACCAAACTGGTCCCAAATAATCCAAGCCCGTGTACTGGAACGGTCTAGCTCTCTGAACTCTGGTTTCTGGCAAATCTGGCATTGGTGGAAGCTGGTACGGCTTCGCTCCCAATTTCTTACAGGTTGGGCAGGTTCTGGTCACATTGTAGATCACCCGTCTGCCCTGTGTAATCCAGTACTTTTGTCTGATTGCTGCCAATGTGTGTTGCACTCCTGCGTGCATCAACTTCTCATGCTGGTCTCTGACGATCAGCTGAGTCACTGTAGCTGTTGCTGGCAACAGTATGAGTGGCACTGTGACCTCCTGTGGGTCAGTATGCTCCATTCGGCCGTGGCACTTCAGGACTCCATCCTGATGCATTTGCACATTGAGCCATTTGATCAACTGCTGGTCTGCAGCTGTTTTCTTGCCATTCTGGCTGCCTTTGCTGTGGCCTGTTGCTAGAATCTCTGCCACTCCTTTGTAATGATTCTGTTGCGTCACTTTGATCCAATATTTCAACGCAATCTCTCTCTCTTCAATACTGATAATTCCCTGTGGTTTTATTGTACCACAGATACTTTTCATGATTTCTGACAATCCATTCTGACTGTCATTTTTGCTGCGCTTTTTGTGCATCTGTCGCACAAATCTCATCACGTATACTGTTGCATCCAGTAATTTCGTCAGTGATGAGAATCTCTGAATCTCAATTCCCAATGGGTTGCTTTGCTTGCTTTCATCAGCTTGCTCATTGCTGGTATCTGGGTCACTGGCCACTTGCTGTGTGGCGCCCAGGTAAATTGGACTGGCCTTTGGGAACTTGAGCTCTTCTTTCTTGATTTCTGCCATTACTTCTGGCGTAACTGGCTCCACTTTCGGCTCTGGCCACTCTCCAGTCATTAGCCATTCTGGCCCCTTCCACCACAGGTTACTGCTTTCCAACTCTGACATATTCATGCCTCTTGTGGCCATGTCAGCTGGGTTTTCCAGTCCTGCAATGTGTCTGATGTGCATGTTTTCTGTCTCACTCTGAATTTTCCTGATTTCATCCAATCTGTTCTTGACAAAACATGCTAGTGGCTTCGCAGTTGTCAACCACTTCAGACAACAGGTTGAATCTGACCATACAACTGTCTGACTGAATTTGACATCCTTGAGCTCTTTGTGAATAAACTTTGACATCCTGCTGCCGATCAACATCGCTAACAATTCCAGCCGTGGAATTGTCACTTCTGGTTTCTTTGGAGCTAGTCTCAATCTGGAGTACAGCAGGCTTGACGTGCCGCTGTCATTTTCTGTTTTCTGGCATATGTATGCCGCTGCACTGTATGCCATTGCTGAGGCATCAACAAAGATGTGCAGTTGTGCATCTGCACCACTCTGATAATTCAGATTTCTGTTGAACTTGATCTGTCCAACCTTGAGCAATTCTATCTCTAATTGCTGCCAAATTGCTGTCTGTTCCTCAGACAGGGGAGTATCCCACTCTTTGGCACTTGGTCCTGAATGCCATAACGTCTGCAAAAATCTCTTTGCTGGCAGTAGGACAGGACTGACGAGTCCCATTGGATCAAAACATCCCGCAGTCACCTTCGCAACTGTCCTTTTCGTGGGAAGTTTGATTTTCTGGTCAGTTTCTGATAATTGTGATTGCTGGACTGTTTTTGGCGTTTTCAGCCACATCTGGTCGCTTTCTGTGTCCCATTTCATTCCTAGGACTGTTGTGACAATTTCCTTGGCCACATCTGACTCTGCCAATTGCCAAGTAAAGTTCTTATTGTTGCTGTTCCATTCTCTCAGATTCATCTGTGCCTCTGTGAACAGCACTTTGGATTCCTGGTACAATTCGATTGCTTTCTGCTCTGTGTCCACACTGAGGATCAAATTATCCACATACAGATTTTCATCGATCAATTTTGCATTTTCTGTGCCAGCTTGATTCAGGTGGTATCTGACTGTCAGCGCCAGCAGCGCTGGGCTGCAGATTATACCAAATGGTACTCTGGCAAATCTGTAAATCTGAATGTTGTCCTCCATAGATGGTTTCGTGGGATCCTTGTACCACAGAAATCTTGTCACATCTCTGTCACTGTCCTGCAGACTAATCTGCAGAAACGCTTTCTCTATGTCTGCGACCAGGGCGATTCCATGCAACCGGAATCGCATCAGCATCCCTACCAGCTGTGGTAGTATCACTGGACCGCGGTACATGCACTCATTCAAGCTTGGCATGCCTGGCGGTTTCGCTGAGGCATCATATACCTCTCTGACCTTTGTGGTAGTTTTCTCTGGCGTTATCACTGGTTGATGAGGCAATATATGGAACTTTCTGCCATCCATAATATCCTCTTGAACTTTTTCAATCACTCCTTGCTCCTCTTGCGCTTTCATGATTGCCTGAATTTTCTCTAGTAATTCTGGGTCTCTCTTGAGCCTGTTGGTGAGGTACCTGAACCTCTTGAACGCCATTGCTTTGTTATCTGGGAGTTCATGCAAATTTGGTTTGTACATGAACTTTACAGAGTACCGTCCATCTGGGTTTCTCTGTACACTCTCATTGAATTGCTTGATGGCTTCATCGTCCTCGACGAGGTCTGGCTGGTCCATTATGCCAATGGTATCCAGTCTGTCCATGTCTTTGACATTTGGTACAGGAGCAATTGACAACGGTGCTTCCTCGTACCACTTTTCTCTCTGAATTTGATGCACAATTGTGTTGACCACCACCGGATATGCACCATCCGTGGTCCATTGATTTCTGTTGCTCGTCAGCTGCCCACCTCCCATCAGCAATCCCAATTCTGATGGAATGACATACAATCCTGACGGAAGTCTGGTGGTGCTGGTGTTTCTGGACATCAAGTCCCAAAAATAATTCAAGCCCACTATAATGTCTGGCTTGAACTTGCACTCTGTCCCTTTTTCCTTGGGAATTCTGTCTGCAAAGTAACTCTCATCCGGGAAGTACTTCTGCAGGTACTTTTCGTCCTGTTCTGATACAGGCACTTTGACTTGTTCTGTGGTCAACGTCGGGACCACATCTGCCACCATTTCCACTTTCTGGCCATTTCTGAGCCGCATTCTGAATTCCACTTGCTGTACTACTTTATAGTGCGGCTTTTCATTTCCGAATGTGTACACCTGGATGTGGTGTTCACCTGTACTCTTCAAATTGAGTTTCTTGGCCACTTTCTCTGACATGTATGTTCCCTGGGATCCTGTGTCCAGGAACGCTTGAATCTGTAGTGGTGGCTGTTCAGGCTCCATCTCTGTATCCATTTCTGAAGCCTCAATCACGGTTCTGGCTGTCATCAACATTGACATATTCCTGTTTACTGACAGGTTCACTGACGTATTTTGTTGCTTTGTATTTGGTTCTGTAACCACTGTGCTGGATATGGTTTCTGTCTCTACCATTTCTGGTCCAGCTTCTTCCACAGTGACACAATTCACTGTAGCCTTTCTCTGTTGGCTCTGTGCTGGTCGACCGGCCGTCGGTACAGACTTTCTGCCATTGTTTGCTGATTGCTGGCCATTCTGTTGACCATTCGCTCTGAACGCTGGAATTTGCCGTCCACCGTTTCCATTACCATTGTCACCAAATTTCTCTGGGCACACCGCAGTGTGGTGCCTATTGGACTTGCAATAGAAGCAACTTCTCGTAAATTGACACTGATTCATGTAATGCCCTTTCTGCAGGCATCTCAGGCATCGCTCTGCCTTTGACAAAATCACTCTCCTTTCTCTGGCAGTTTTGAACTTTGGACACTTATCGTTAAAGTGTAATTGCTGTGTGTCATTGCAGAACACACACGGCCTCCCAGGATTCATGAATCCAGCCTGTGGTGCACTCTGTCCATTCTGGATCACAGACATGCTCCCTGTGCTGGTCCTTGGGTTCTCTGGCCCTCTGAATCGGTTCCCATTGCCTTGAAACCGATTATTGAATTGCTGTGCGCGGGGATTATTCCCAAACCCTTGGCGCGATTGCTGAACTGGTGCCTCAGTTTGCTGT